>JAOEHY010018721.1:0-14069 GCA_025447955.1 Psilopsiagon aurifrons
TTTTTTTTTTTTTTTTTTTCTAATTTAAAGAAAGTCCGTGATATCTATAAAGACTAGAAGAAACAACACACCAAATCTAATCTGGCACAACTAGGTAGCATGCATATGTATGGTATCTACATTTTCATTAGAATATTTATCTCTCCTTTCTGTCTGATCCTTTTTGCCACAAGCTTAATCTAATTCTTTTTGTTCACCTCTCTCTTCATTTTTCTAGAATAAATGTTTTGATATGTTTCATTGTGTTTCTTGTTTTAAGCCTTAACAGACATACAAACCTGGAATCAATACTTCATTATCAACATTATATTGATTTAAAAATACAACAAAGACAGAGTTTAGGTATAGATATCAAATCAGCAATGTTTGAATCAATTCAAAAATAGCCTACATTTGTCCATCATTAATCTGAGCTATGCTCTCAGGCTTTATCACAATCCAGATAAAAATAAAAGAAAGAACCCTCTTTCTCCCCATTTGGGAATGCTAAATCCTCTTGCAGCTAAATTTCTTATACAAGAATCCTTCCTATGCAAAAGTTAAGTAGTGGGTGCATATTGGGCATAGTGATCTGCTGTTACTGTGATAAGCACTTGAAGTTTTGTTATAAAAAGAAATCAATGAAAACTTTGGCCCACTTCTAATCTTTCCTCACTCTTTCTTTCTTTTTTTTTTTTTTTTTGGGGGGGGGGGAGTGTCAACATGAAGCAGTAATAATTCTATTACCCTTTAAATAACCATATTGAACAAATACAATGACCTCCTCATATTTTATTTTTTTTTGCCCTGCTACATAATTTTACAGAGAGGAAGCTTAATTGCAACCAATTTTCTAAAGTTCAAGTGTGAAAACCACAACAGAATTGTGAGTGACTCTCAAACTTCCTCACCCTCATCTTCACAAGCTCCTGTTTTCCTTCAACTCCTCTTCTTCTCCTCATCCTTTGTGTGTGCAGTCGGATTAACTGAGGCTGCCATGACAGTGCTAGAGTTGTTTTCCTTGAATGGAAAGAGCTGGTCATAACCACAGTACTGCTAACAGCAAACACAAATATGGAAACTTTCAGACCGAGCTTTCAGTATCTTCCTTGCCTTATTCCCTGGACCACGCTGATGCATGGAGCTTCTTGGTAAATCATGTCAATGAAATAGCTCTAGATCAGCCCTCTAAAAATATCTGTTTCACTTTATCCAGCTTATTTCAATGATGTGATTTATAATATGATGTCTTCTGTGTCAATCCATGTGGCAGAGGGATGAGAATGAACAGTGAGGGAGCAACAGGGTCCTTTGCCAGATTTGCCACAGAAGGCCATGAAAATTGGGAATATGCTATTAATTTCCTTAAAGAGTTTTCCGTCTTTCATAATGTCATTGCTACATCTGATACCAAAAAGTTGTTTTCTGCTTTTTTTTACTTATTGTGACATCAGATTTCTATCAGGCAGAAGCACATAAGCTGACTGTTCTTCCATTTGCATTTTCAGGAAAGGTAGCCAATCCTTTAAGAATAGCCAGCTCTTTGAAGCTTATTGCACACAAATCACTGCAATGGAGACATAAGAATAAAAAATGAGATGGAAAACAGAAGGTTACAGTCCTGGTTCTGGTTTTAGCAGCTCCAGGTCTCAGCTGAATCAACCCTCTGGGAAACAACAAAGGAAAATGGAAACAAAGTAGTCTTGTCTGAACAAAGGGCTCTCGCTTTAGAGAAGAAGGAAAGAAAAGAGCAGGGTGGAAGTGTCAGCAGACCTTCTGAACTCCCAAGCTCATGATTTAACATTTTAGATAGCATGCAGCTTAATAATTTACAAGTTTCTCAGTGACTAACTGGTATTAATTCATAAGGGCTTTGTCTGATTTCTTTGTCCCGGCAGGTATTTGGCAAGGAACAGGTGATTTGAATTATCCTGTATGTGCAAATTGTGAATTCCTGGAAATTTATTACCTACGCCACCATATGGTAAACAATAGCTTTGGAGTATTTGTTCCTCCTGCCACTAATTTGATTTTCCCCAATTCTTGCTTTGTGAAAATTGATGTCAAAACTGGAAAATTTTCTATTACCAAACTACACTCTATAGAAAAAGTCTAACCAAATAAATGCAAATTAAAAGATTCCAAACAAACTTCAATTATCACTATTTGGCATAACATTTACAGTAGAAACAGCATCATATATTTTGAGTAGAATATTTAAGCATGGGCTGCCACGTGCCACTGCAAAATACAATTCAATAACATTAATACCTTCTCCCTTTCTACTTTTATCACTAACATCCAGGAAAAAAATAACTAAAAGCCCCTTCAACAGCCAAGCATTTAACAAGTTTAAGTGATGAAAACACAGCCTTGGAGGTCTACAAGCCATGTTGAATCTGAAAATACAGAAATGTTTAAAGCCCAAACTAATGTTTAGATCACTAGAAAAATAGTTCTCAGCTCAAAAAAGCTTAAGCTGTTCAAACATCCACTTGGATATTTCCCTTCCCATTAGTGTGAAAAAAGGAAGTAAAAATCAAGAGAAGTTGGATCAGTAGGCTTCTACAGCACATTGCACTCTTGCATGTGGAAAGCTCAAGCTTGCTAAAGCCAGGCCACAATTTTTCAGCCTCTTTGGGCATTAAATGATGAACACTGGCACCATTTTACTGTAAAAGAGAGAAAAAGGAAAAAAAAATCACTATAAAATGAAGCACAATGTATTAATCTGAAGAGAAAACAGAACAACTGGAAAATTCAACCTTAATAATCCATTATATCTGGTAATTTATCATCACCATAGGAGAGGCATTTGAAAGAAGTGCAGCTGAGTAAAGCATCTTTTCTCCTGTGTGCTCCAGCACTGCTGGACTATTTTTGAGTGAATTCAGAGTGCATGAGAAATTCCTGATTGACAGCTCTGGAGAATATATTTATCCATATACAGGTAGAAGCTAGAAGGCAACAATGAATGCTGGCCTCCACCTCAACCCCGACCTTCAGTTGCAGGTATGTGGCAGATTGTTTTTTGTGAGGCTCAGGTTCCGTCAGCTAAGGATAGTTTTGATTGATTGCTTCTTTTGCTTTGCGTATTTTTATTTTTTTCAGCAATTCCATTACTTTGCAGAAATAAGAAATCTCCTACAGAGGGACATGAAGATTTTTCTGAGGTAGGGCAAAGCAGTGATTCTCCCTCTTCTCATTTTGAAGTAGTTTTTCTGGGGTGCTTCCTCTTACTTTCAGTTGAATTTAGCTCCTAAGTGTAACTCTGCCATGATTAAGCTGAAGGAGAAAACCTTTGACTGTGAAGAAACTGTCATTAACAATTATTGCTGCTACAGCAGCTCTTATTTGAAGACCATGCGTTAAAGCAGCAATTAAAGCCCTAAGGTAGTAAGACCTATTCCAGCATTAGTATGAAAAAGTTATTTGGCCTTTTGTTTTTTCTTCCGTTTAAATTATGCTGAGGTATTGTCTTGTTCTTCTTTTTGCTGTACGCTAAGCTCAATTCTTCCAGTTAAAATAAAACAGGTAGCTCACCAATGCAAAATAAAAGGAGAAATGTTGGAAGCTTTTGAAAGGAAGATTGAACATTATTATTTATTTGATCTGTTAATTACATAAGAACATGAACACAAATTTCATGATATTTTAAATTACTAAACAAAGCTGAGTTCTTTTCTTTATAAGAATGTAAAAGAATATTTAAGTTGATTACTAAACTGGGATGTAGGTCTGTAATCACACTCCACAAAGCCTGTATTAGATGAAAACAAGCTTAAAAGTAAAATATGACTCCTGCCTCAGACAATATATGGCTCAAATAAGTTGAACATACTCAATTTCTGGCACTCAAACCAGAAGCTTTGCCTCATCAGCTCACTCCAGAGCAAAACCTGGAAAAAAAAATCCTTATGAAATAAATGCAATTCTGTTTACAAACTATTTCTTTGTCTCTTCTACACCCTTTCCCTCCCCCCAAAGTGTTTATTAATGAAGTGCTGGTGAATAGCAAGGGAAAGTAGATGTGTATAGGGTCCAGTGAAAGGGAAAATGTTTGAATGAGAAATGGAACAGATACTCTAAAAGTGGAATTTATTTACCAGATTTAAAACTTGAAGTTCTTATAACGCAAGAACCTCATGAGCAAGCAGCAAAACAGAATGCCTGATTTATACTAATAGATACGTCTAAGTCACATGGAAAAAAACGAGTCTCAAAAAGGTCTACTAGAGATGACATCTATGTATATATTAAAAATACTGCCTGATAATTACTCATCATTATAGCAGAAAAGAATTTATAAATGCAAGGACTACTCTAGTGTAACTTTACAACTGCTGCCATCAGACATACTTGTGATAATTTGATTCTCAAAATGCAAAGATGTCTTCTTCTTTCATCTTTTTTTTTTTTTTTTTAATTTTCAAATTTGTCATCTGCAACTGATCAGAGAATGCCACAGGACTGGAAATACACCATGTACAGTATGTAACAAATTAAATTCTAGTCAATGGGAAAAGTGGGTCTCCTGGAATTGCACTTCCAGGTTTACATTAGGTTACATATATTAACATCCAACTAATTGTCATTGTTTTTCCCAACACCATCAAAATATGACTTTATTCAGTTTCTTACACAACTTAAAAAATAATTTTAACTCTAGCTATCATTCTACCATCATTCTAACTCACCCTAAATGAGAAGTGCCTCTTATTGCAACATAAATTAGAATACAAGTGAGAAAACTCTAAAGCACTAGGTAAAAATAGAAAGTTACACTGTAAACACTAAAAAGAGTAAATATAGAAATTATTTTCTTATTTATGTTGTTTACAAGACAAAGGTGGAGAGAGTTAAAGGACTGTTGCTTTGACTCCTAATGGAACATATATTTGTGTTTAGCACTTAATCTAAGTTTATAAAGGTGTATATATAATATGACATTAATTACTGCTTAATGCTTACTGGATCTGCAAGTGTGTAGCTCTGCCCTCTGACACGGGTAACTGGCTTTGCCTCCTTTGCAGAAGTAACTGTCAATCCACACTTTGGGAACTATTAAAAAAAAAACCCAAATCTCATAGAAAGTAGAAAGGAAAGAATGGATATGCCTATTCAGTGATGCAACAGAAGGAAAAAACAAAGAGATTTATTGTTTTTAAACAAAAGAGGAACAGAGAGACCTGTTCCCATCCCTCTAGCCTAAGGCCAATGCACAGTAAACTAACAGGAATCTCGACTTCTGTAAAAGATTTCTTCACTGTATTGGCATGGATTTTTATTTACAATTTAAGATTATTTCTGATTTTAATTTTTTGGACAATAACACTAGCAAACATCGCTCTGAATATGTAAGTGCAGGTCAGTCTATTTGGAGAATATGATGTAGTCACTGAAAATTCTATCGGTGAATACATGAAGAGGTGAATGAAGGATATTTTATGTCACAATTTATATTCCCAAATCAGAAATTCTCACAAACTGAGTCAGCTCAGCTTTTTTTTTTTTTTTTTTTTTTTTCAATTGCTTAGCTGTTGCTGACTCCAGGGCTTCCTCAGGGACAAACTTTTTCAGTGTAAGATTTTCTGATGGGGGAAGTAGAAACCTGCCTGAATTGTTTGTGGATTTCCAGATGCATGATGTCTTACTTGCAGTAGCTGTGAGACTTCCAGGCACATGGAAGCACCAGACGTTTTGATATCATGTGCTCAGGTTAACTACTCAGCTCTGGCACAGCTAGACTCCTCTTGCCAGGGAACACTGAATTTTGAGGCACAAGTGCTGCAGAGGTGATTTGTGTAAGCATGGTACATTGCAGTGAAAGCCTTGTCTTTACAAATACATCCAATATTTCTTGCAAGCTTTGAAGTGCCAGCAATTTATGGTACATGTGCACATGCACATATTTCTGCAACTTCAGAGTGAAGCACAGAGGACCTGAACAAGTACATATTCTACAGCTCACAGCCTCAGTTTGTGAGTCTCATTTCAAATCAAAGCACGGTGACGGTCCTTACCTTTATTCCATGGCTTGCACAGTTTACAATGGGTTCATAATTTATTCAAGCAAAAATGTTAAAGAAATTACTAACAGGTCTCATCTAACATTCTCAAGTATGGTCTGTATAACATATATTGTGATTAAAAAGGATTACAACACAAATTGACAGTTTCACTAATGCTACTGATTCAGCAATGAGACGCTCAGATGCTGCGCAAAAGGTCTTTCATTCTTTTCCAAAGGCAAAATAAAACAGAACAACATTAAACCTCTTTTTTTTTTTTTTTTTTTTTTCCCTCTGCACCTCAAGTTTATAAAGGTTTTGGTATGCATAGAACTTATTTGTTACCCAAACACAATGAGAAGAAATTTAAATCCCTAAAAATTCACAGTTTTCAGATATCTCTGAAAATTCTTACCTGTGAGATTAATACCCTGAATGGACAGACATATGAGTCATCAGTAATGCTTTTTCTCCACCCATAGCTATCCAAACATCTTTATGCTCACTCAAAACTCATAAAACTTTATTGTAATTCTTTTTAGATACCATACTTTCAAATTAAACTAAAGATTATTTAAAAAATAAGAGGAATGTCTGGGAAATGCAATGGGATATGACAGTGTGGGGCTGGTGTAAATACTTACAAAGGTAATAGAAAAAAGTTGTTGATTATTAGTAGTCATAGATTTTTATGTTAGACCAAACCAAGTGACCCATGTTTACTTTATGCTCCTCTATGTGTCAAGCAATGAAAGTGCAGCTGCAATGGAAAAGTCTGATTACGTTTTCAGTCCTTGCAGGTCTTCACTGTCTGAAAACCAAACCAACAGTGCTCAACAAGGTCATGGATCAGATCTTCCCAGGAACTATACTAAGGCCATGGAATGTAAGGGGTAATGTGGTGGCAGCCAAATGGCTTCACTAATGGCAAAATTGTACCTGGAAGATGTGATGGCCTTCTATGATGGATCTACAGCATTGGACTACAGAGGAAGAGTGATTGATGCTATCTACCTGGACAGCAAAACATTTGACATTGTCCTGCATGACATCTTAGGCTCGAAATTGGAGACGTATGTGTTTGAGAGATGGACAACTTCGAGGATAAGTAATTGGCCACTCAAAGGCTTGTGGTCAATGGTTTGATGTCCAAATTGAGATCAGTGACAACTGGTGTTCCTCAGGGGTACATATGGAACTGGCACTGTTCACCAACTTTGCTGGTAACGTGGACAGTGCCCTCAGCAAGTCTGCTGACAACACCAAGCTGTGTGGTGTAGCTGACATGAAAGACCAAAGAAATGGGATCCAAAGGGACCTGGACAGGATGGAGAGGTGGGACTGTGCTAACCTCATGGAGTTCAACAAGGCCAGGTGCAAGGTCCTTCACCTGGGTCAGGGCAGTGCCATGCACAAACACAGTCAGGGTGGAGAATGGATTGAGACTGAGAAGAACTTGGAGTGTTGGTCGATGAAAAACTCCCCATGCCTCGCAGCGTGCACTTGAGCCAGGAAACCACCCGTGTGCTGGGCTGCCTCAAAAGGAATGTAGCCAGCAGGTCCAGAAACCTGGAGGGGCTTTTGGCAAGGGTCTGTAGAGACAGGACAAGGGGGAATGGCTTTAACCTGGCAGAGGGGAAACTGAGATGAGATCTTAAACAGAAGTTCTTCCCTGTGAGGGTGGTGAGGTGCTGGCACAGGTTGCCCAGAAAGGCTGTGGCTGTATCATCCCTGGCAGTGTTCAAGGCCAGGTTGGACGGGGCTTGAAGCAACCTGGTCTAGTGGAAGACGTTTCGGCCCATGACAGGGCCATTGGAGCTGGATGAGATTCCAACCTAAACCATTCTAAGGATTCTATGATCCTTAAAATTCTGTGTTCATACACATAATGAAATTAACCAAGGCTGTCCTAAACAGCTAACACATGCTGAAACTGTCGAAAAGGATGAACTGCAAAATGATCTAAAGTAAAGGAGAAGGCTGAAGAAAACTTTCTGTTACAACTTCTAATGTATGTCATTGGCATAGTTGGCACAAAAAAAAAAAAAAAAAAAAAAAGGTAGTGAAGGTAAATAGTTTTTTATTTTTTTCAAATTATAGATTAGATGATAATACACAGTATAGTGACACAAACAGCAAAATAAATTGGAGGCTAGGAAACTGTTGTTTCTGTACACAACTGTTGAAAAAACTACATTTTTTGGGGGATTATTTCAAACCCAGTATAACATGTAAGTGTAAATTCAGGGATTTTTTAAATCAAGTGTAAACAAAACTTTTTGTAAGTACCCAAAACTTTGTATTATGCTTTTTATTACAAGATGAAAGCATGTAGATTTTAATACAGTACTTTTGGCATCGTTGCAAACTGACATATACATAAAAAACATTAAATGTGTTTTCAGAAATACATATCTAAGGTGTTTGAAAAATATATGATTTTGTATTTGATACTGAAATTTAAAATTCAAGTGTTGATTATAAGTTGAAATTCTATGCTTACATTCAAGTTCATTATGAAGCAAAGCAGCTAGGCAGTAGCTCTTTAATGATAAAAATGACTAACTGGATTTCTAAATAATTTTCTAATAGTCTATGACTAATTGTGAAATTTACCATTTTACCATGACTAATGTGTGCAATCTATCATCTTATGATTTACACAAGGTCCTAATAAGAAGTACAGAATATTGATAATACGACATGAATAATAGCTTGTATTGTAATTTTCTCATTTACTTTAGGAGAGATATTTATCATTACATTGACCTTAAAGTTCATCTAGTTCCACCCCCCCTGCCATTGGCATGGACATCTCCTATGAAGGGGGGTTCCTCAAGGCCCTATCCTACCTGGCCTTGAGCACTGCAGGGATAGGGTAGCCACAGCTTCTCTTGGCAGCCTGTTCCGGTGCCTCACCACCCTCACAGTAAAGAATTTCTTCCTTATATCTAACCTAAATCTCCCCTGTTTAAGTCTGAAGCCATTATGTCTTGTCCTATCACTACAAACCCTGATGAGAGTCCCTCTCTATAATCCCTGCATGCCCCCTTCAGATACTGGAAGACTGCTCTGAGGTCTCCATGCAACACATTTCTATGATGGTCTTCAAAGAGAGAGTATATATGTCCCCTGATCTGGAACCACTGCAATATAGTTTGAAAAGTTATGAGGTCCTCAAGGACTTGTGGAATTCCCGACAGCATATTGATACCAGCATTTGAAAATCCTTTTCCAAATTGTCCCTTTTCTCACTATAAAACTGAAAGGAATGAGTCAGCAAACTGTGTCACGGAAGTTTCCATCCCAATGTAAGGTATTTATCAGAAACATCTATAGAGAATGCACATGTTGCTTCCTTTGTACAAAAAAAGTATATACATCTTGCAAAATGCACCTGTTTATCAAGGGTTTTGGTATAACAGTATATCAGAGATATCTCACAGGAACACAACCTAGGTTATATTTTCTTTAAGAGGAACTAAATCTTTAGCCCTCCATAGTGATGACAATGTTCTTAAAGAGACATTACATCACTAACTAAGAAAATGAAGAGAAATCCAGCTGGCTTTAACAGACTGAGGGAAATGAAGGTAATAATACTTATGAATCATAATGCAAATGGATGTTAAAGGACATAAAGATTTGCTGATCAGGAAGAAATCTGCTTGGCTCATGAAACCTGCTTTCTGCTTTGTCACTACACCTTTCAGTGGTCTCCCCTTTCATAAAATTGTTTATCTGTCTCTTGCATTTATTTATATTATTTTCTGTGATGATCCAGCTTGGCAACTTGCTTCATATACTTACAACTCTGGCATTATTAAATAATTCTGTCTGAATTGTCAGCTTTTACCACTGAATTCCTGGCATGGGGCTCTTGATCCCCTTAATTCCCCTCCGCTGTAAAAAATGTATGCCACTATTTTTTTCTCACCTAATAGAACTCCTTTTTTTATCTCTTTTTTTCCCCCTGTACTATCATCTCAGCATTTTATCTTCATGAAAAGAATGTTTGTCATGATAAATCTTTCAGTCACTTGTCATAATATTCTTAAAACAGGAAATCATTTCAGTTGTCCCCCAAAGCATCATCTTTAGAGGAAAGACATTTTATACGTAGCTGTTGCTGATCTGTCCTTAATTCTTTGCTGGTGACACCTCTTAGAACTTCAGTTATCAACCAACTGCTCAGCCATGGACCCTGTACTAAAGAATAGAAGATATTTCATTGTTTTTTTTTTTCACAATCTGACAAAATGTGTGAAATCCTTTGCTAGTTGTTGTACCACAATTCCTACACAGTAAGTGGGTTTAAATTTGTCTCAAACACAGATTATTTCACATTTGTATGTTCAGTGCCTCACCTTGCTTTTTTCTCCCTTTTAGAAAAATGTTTAAACTATTAAAATACTTTTGTGCTGTTTTCCTGTACAATTTATGCTCATATTTATTTGTTAATAATAGTAGTTCTGCACTCATGAACTGTGTACATGTTGTTTAAGGTATGGGTGATAGAAGATGAAGCTATATAGATGTAGATAGATCAGTGGTATTAAAAAAATGAAAAAATGAGTCAGCTACGTTCCTTGTAGGGACCACAAAAACTTTACATAAGGAAGTTTTATGAGTGAATGAATAAACTTGTAGAATCACTATTTCTTTCACTAGCTAAACTAAATAATTTTAGAAAATTTTAGGGCTGGATTCATCACTATTACAAGCGATGCTGCTGTTACTGATTTCACAGGTACTGTGCTCAGGAAGGCTTGCACTGAATTTTGTCCCCAGAAATACAATTTCTGCTTGTCAATAGGAATTTAGTACCTTATGTTGCCCCTATCTAATAAGTAGTATTTTTAAAGAGTATTACCTTCTTAGACTTTCAAATAGGTCATAGCTGAGGAAGCATTTTATTTGTAATTTCATGTAGCTGCAGTGTCCAGAGTACCAGATAAAAGACATGGGGATAATAAATATATGTAAGAATTCAGCACATGTTCTCTAAAATATTATTTGTATATTTGACTGTTTCCAGAGAATCTTTCTGCTGACATCAAGTCCTTGTTCTCTAGAGCTGTTGTTACATTGTGGTTACTCCATTACTTGTTCAGTCAATGTTTCTCTGTTTTTAGCAAATGAAATTATTTATTTTAGAATCTACAGACTGACTTTCCAACTTCCCATGAACAATCTGTCAACAATTCAGAACAAAACTGTTTTTGAAGATCGGAGTTTGTAACAAAGACTGACAAGATTTTATTATGTGCATAGGTGACACACGACTCAGCTGGAAGATTACAGAATTTTCAGTCCTCTATCATTTTTACCTTCTAGTCTGTGGATGATGAGAGGAGATTTCTGGCAGGTACTGTGTGACTTTCAGGAAACTGTTAGTTTCTAGGAAAATGTTCTTCAAAAAAACCTGGAAATATTGAGGGAAGTGTGAAAAATTCTGTAGTAGGGCCCAGGTCTGTAACAAAGACAGTCATAGAAAAGACATAGAGCTTACAGAAAAAAACCCCAAACAAACAAACAAAAAAACATGACAAAAAAAATACGACCTCAGGACACCTCTCATGAAAATTTTTATTTTGTTTCTGGATAAACCTGTAGTATTATAAGATAACTGCATGCCCAGATTGATTTACCACTGTCTCAATTATCAATGTAAATGTATTAGTTTACTTACCCTGACTAGGTTTTGAATGCTACTCTGTTTTCCTGGTAGGCCTATTTCAGGTTCTTAAAATGGATCAATTACAGCACAAATGGGTATTCATGAAAAGCTTCAAAGTCAGTTGCGTTTACTCCATGATGCAGATGCATTCTCCCGGAAAAAAAAAAAAAATAAAAAACAAACAAAAAACTTGTATACAACTATATCAGCAACATTTCCTATGGGGAAACATACTCTCTCAAGGTACCAGTGACAGTCTTACACTTAAGTATATATTCACTGTGAAACAGGAATTTAAAGTAAGAGATCTTATATGTATTTTAGAAAGTAATATAAATTCAAGAAAGAATGTAAAGGGGAAATTAAGAGAAAGCTGTCTCAGCTATACACTGCAGACCTGTATTTCTCCTGAAAATATGTTTTAATGAATGACTTCTTTTCTGGGGTGTCCGACACAAATTCTCAGGTAATGTTTAATTTTTGATAGGCTCATCATGGAAAGCATAGTCTAGCTCTGATGATCAGGAAGTCTAGTGAGGTTCATTACTGTTAGTATTTAGATACAAAACATTCCTAAATAATTCAGCCAAACAAAGAACCAACTGGATCGTAATGTCAAGAGTTCTTCTGTTGACAAAGAAAGTCAATGACACTGCAGATTTTCTGACACTTAGTGTGTTGATTGGCATGATACTGTCATTATTTTCCACCATATATTTTGAATTCTCTACGAAGCATAAAAGAGTATGCAAATATTCTCCTTCATGCTTTACAGGATATAGCATTTATCCTTCTAATGCTCCAGCCAAAATCAGCACCTGGATGAAGAGCAGCTGGCTAAAGCTGAACCCAGGAAAATTAATGCCAGTTGGAAAAGAGAAGCTCTCAGAACTTGCCTCTTCAGTCCATAATACCTGCCCCCAAACCCTTAAAATCCTAGTTATAATTTTCTCCCATTATCTAAGGTTTGGCTCTTTTACAGGGCTTTTCATATATATGGCATTTCCTACTCCACTTTTCCTAGCTGTCCTATAAAATTTACTAAGAATGGAACTGCCCCACTCCCTCAAGGAGTATTTTTTATCATTGCATGCATAACTTTCATTAACATTAAAAGGACTTACATACTTGGATTGAAAAGAAAATACATGTATTTATCGTTTAACTTCCATCTTAATCATTATGGTCCTACAATTTGATTTATCTTTTCAAATTACCACCAGTGCTACCACTGTCTTAGCTTAGCTTGTTTCACCCTTTCCATATTATCTTTCCTGCTGCATTAAGTCCCATTCAGTTTACTGATTCAATACTCTCTGGGGCAGTAACAATTTTATATTTGCTCTTAAAAATCATGCAGCTCCACTGGAGATGAGTCATTTGGTCTTTTCACTCTAGTACAGAGCTTAGACTTTCAGGTTCAAACTTATGTTGCTTTACTTTTCATTATTATCTGTAAAGATCACCTTTTTCCAAAGATAGATTATTTAAAGGATGTATTTTGACGGTGTATTTAAAACAGCTTCTGTAGAGAGCTGAATAGTGAACAGATCCACTGTTTCGAGTTGCTCCTGAGCAATGCAGTTCCACAAAAGATCCCACACAACACAGGCATGTGACATGTCACACCAGTTTATGGAGAATTTTCTTTCCTTACAGTTCATTTTTCCTTACTCACATTTTAGTTTAGTGGCATGCAGGCTGTAGGACCATGTAATGTCTTTTCAGGGGCTTAAGACATCCACAGGAACCTCTTTTGATTCTCAGTAGCACACTCTGAGAGGCCATTCTGCCAGAAAACATCTCATTCCACCACAAAAAGATTTTACTTTCTGAATCACCTCTGTGATTCAGTCTAGCAGCACTGGCATTGCCTCCTCCAGTAATGGCTGTTCACATCTGCCTTGATCTGCTACACAGAAAGCTCAAAAATTTTAGTTTCTGGGAGTTTGGAGGCAACAGAAATGTACTTTAAAGTTCTGTTGCTTATATTTGCTCTTGTTACCATAATGTAAATTTAAAAAATACCCGACTCAATAAACCATCAACAGGTACAAAAATTCTAGGTGTATAAATGAAGTAGTTTTTCCTCATATGTATCAGAAAATTGAAATATCTGATGTGTGTTTTATACCACTGCATAGAAAGTGTAAATGTAGAGCTAAAAGATCCTGGATAATGAAATTCCTAGACTGGACACAACTTTTTATGCAACTTTGCATATATCTTATTTTTCAAATAAGAAAAATAATGGCATAACAGTTTTCTGCTTTAAAAAGACACAAAATGAAGTATTAGTGTAACTGTGAAACCGGAATTCAGAAAACCTGAAGAACCAAACCAGGTAGTAAGACTTGTCCTACGATCAATTTTCCTTCCTTGGCCCCCCCCCCCCCCCC
>JAOEHY010018722.1:0-43910 GCA_025447955.1 Psilopsiagon aurifrons
AATTTATGTGACTTCGCATCTTCCTTTGCCAGGTCCTTCAGGACCCACTGATGGATTTCATCAGGTCCCATCATGGAGTTGTGCATGTAACAAATATAAGCAAATTAGGGCAGATGCTTTCCATGTGACCAAAGAATCCTAATGTGTTTTGAACCTCTCAGCTCTGCACAGGTCTGCAAAAAGCTCTTCTAAAATGCCAGAAAAATAACCTCCTCCATGAACATGCTTTTAAGATTTCTAGGATAGGTTCAGCATGCAGCTTCTTTAAGAGCAGATGTCTCTGACAGAAATCTTGAGAGAAAGTGGAAGGACTCTGAAACTGCTTTCTGTCCCCACAACTCATCTAGAGATGAAGCAGATGCAGCTTTTTCACATTCAGTTCTCACCACTTGATTTGCAACTCAGTGGATACACCTTTGGTTTTTGTTGGTGCGTTACATTCCTGAGAGTCTATTGAGTTGTAAGAATTTAGGTGAAATTAGGCTCATGAGCTAAGCTGTTTCCACTGCCTAAATTTCTTCAAAACCACTTCTGAATTATGAAATATTATATGAGATTGTATGCTGAGATTGCCTCAGAGAGAAGCAGATACTTTCCTTCACTGTGGTTTCTGTTTATGTATTCTGCAGATCTGTAAACGCTCTTTTCACACTCACACTGGCAAGAGTGTGTGTCTGGTCCGCCACCAGCCAGCCTGTCTTGCCAGACACAGGGCTAAATGAACCTCAAGGCAGGCAGAGCACAGAGCCTCCTGTGAACAGTTTCCACAGCATCGTTACCCGTTTGGTTTATTTCTTGTAGGCAAACTTGTGCATGCACTTACTATCTTTTTTAACTTAATTTGTCCATATTTCTTTTTAAGTTGACATATTTTCATTTCCATTTGTTCATTTCTGGAACTGTTGTATTTTCAGTTGATTTCATAGGTGGACTTGACACATACTCCTACCGACAGCCCCCCCAGGAACATGTTGAGTTAAAGCCTGTAAAGCCTGTAGGTAAGGTTCTGGTCCTACAGACCACATTAATCCTTCTAACTGGACTGAAAGCTAACTTTCTCCTGAAATAATTTTGGCATCAAGTTACTAATAATTTAATTACATTTTAACTAGAATTTAATTAAAAATTAATCCACAAAAAACATGCAAGTAAGGACACTTTTATCATTGATGACATATCCACTAATACAAGGATTAGTAGATATCACCATGTCTGCCACGTTATGCCTCAGCTTAACATAAGGAGAGGCTCTCAGTGAAGGATGGAATTGATTTCCTGCTGACTTTTAGCAAGAAAAGAGCTGGTTTACAGCTGCTGCTGCTGCATAAACCTTAATGGGAATAGCCCATTTATGGAAAAGCAGAAGCTTTTACATTTGTTTAGCTACTGAAAGAAAAATGTTTGTGAAAAACTGCTAGTCAGTTTAAAGTCTATCTATCTGTAGAGTTTCACTGCAGGTTCATTATCTCGTAATCACGTATTTGCTGCCACCATGAAAATCACATTTTCATAGGCTCTTCCTACTCTGCTACCTAATGTATAAGTTCATATGCATATATATTCTTTTTATTTGTAATAGATTAAGATAATGGGGAAACATTACTAAAACATATATTTTGTAGAAGCTCAGGTAACATCAAGCAGATGATATTTCTAAGTATTACTGGTAAAACAGAAGATGTTAATTTATAAAGTCTTCTTAGATGCTTCTAATTTTTTGCCCTGATGCTTTCTGTCTTTAAACTTACCTTCAGGCCTTTCAAGTAGCTTAAATGCAACATGAAACCCATGTGCAGCTAATTGAGTGAAACTGATTTAATGGCTTACTGTATTTTACTTACCAGTCAACAGAATTAAAATGAGTTTGCGGGTTTTTCTTGGTGTATGCATGTGTGCATGTGCTGGGAGATTTAATTTAGAGTGGACGATTGAAAACAAGATGTTTTGAGTTGACACTTGACACCTGAACATTGCTTGTGACTTTATTCATTTTTTCATGTTTTTTAAATGTGTTTTATTCATGCTGCAGCTTTCAGTGTGCAGACATAAACCTGGACAAAAATGTACTCCAGTTTAGTGAGTAAGACTAAGATACTCTAAGATTATGGAGGACGAAAAGGAGAAAAGCCCCCTCAGTATGAGGATGTATGTTAGAACAGGAAGAAATATCACATTATGGCAACTAAATGAAATAATGAAGAGTTTAACATGGCATTAAGTGCACCCTCTACATTGGAATCTGCGTTTTCAGTAATATTACTTTAAAAGACAGTTTTGCTGTGTTTTCTGTGGATCGATGACGGCAAAATGGGGTTTTGACCATTCTGAATAAGCTTCTAGACTGAAAGAAGCAAAATAGGTATCCAGGATGTAGAATGCCGTAGCTACAACATTTACACATCTCCATAAAAGATTTTAATGTCTAAACCTGCATTCAGGTTAATTTTAAGTATTAAATGAATAAATGTTTAGTACTTTATTAGCAAACAATATAACTAAAGGAGAGGGGAAAAGGGCATTTTCACAAAATACTTAAGAAAAATACCTACAAAATATGTTCATTTATTTTGCAGCAGAAAAATCACAGAATGTGAGAATTTGTTTTTTAATGGCAGGTTTTGGTTAAGTAGCTCAAAGGATTTGGAGATGTTGGTGAGTTTTCAATGCTGGAGAATAAATGGCATCTTCCCATTTACCACATAGGGGTACTGTACATATGGGAAGACCCTCTCTGGCCTCTATATGCAGCCTGAAGGATAAAATTAGATGATAAATTATACTGAGTTTTCTTCTTTATTGATGTTTTGGTTCTATGCACTAAAAGATACAGAGAGGATCTATACCTAAGCAGGGAAGAAAAATACTATCAGTGATCAAAGTCTGAATTACAAGACAAATTACTGGAAACAATTTGAATGGTCAGTAGATTGAGACAGAAGTTTACAGATGCTTATGTCTCTGCAGCACATCAGCCTTCTAAGACTTCTTTTGATAAGTTAATTGCTATCTGTATCAGTTATATACAGTCTGAGAATCCATAGTATCCCTAAGAAATGTGACTTCTGGAATCCAAGCTGTGAAAAACTCCATTTCAGCTCTCTTGAAGTTGAATATGAATAATGCTTCTTAAACACAATCAATGCTTTAATAAAGGTTACAGATCTTATGCCATCCTCACACTTTCTTCATGGGAAAAATTAGCTTGATGTTATTTATAGATAAAAGCTTGGCTATACTTATCCTTTTTTTTTTCACCCCTCTTATTTCCCTTATTTAATTCATAAATTAACTTCACATAGCCCATTGGAAACACAAGGTTCTGTGGCCTCATCCAAACTATGCAGAAGACAGTCTGGTTTTATCAAGTATTCATATTCAGTATAATGTCTGCTTAGTGCTCCCATAATTATTAATGATTAGCAAGTCTAAGATTAGTTTTATTTTTCACCTCTGAAAAGAGGTTAAACTTGAACTTGTTCCGTGGGGAACTTCTTTAATGCAAATATGAAATTATCACAGCTTGTCTGTTTGCTCTTCATTCTGCCTAGAACTCCATTAGGGTACTGGACAAGGAGAAGAATAATCTTTGCCTCAAAAAGTGCAGCTTCAATTAAGATGTGTGTAAGGCAGGAGACAACAGCAAGAGTAGAAAAAAATCATCATATTCCCTCTGAGACTAAAGTACATGGACTATAAAGGGGCTGTTGTGTTTTCATCTGCTTCAAGCACAATATCAACAGCCAAGTCACTCGGTAGTATTTAGAATTGCCTCCTGTACTGCCACATGGAAAAGAGAGGAGCGTGGAATTTAGAAGAAAAAAATAAGAAGTTATATTTTGTCTTGCATTAGGGTTTTTTATCATTGTTATTAATGGTTTGCAGAAGTTAAAGTTTACATATGCAGTATTATTGCTGTTTGGATGAGTATGTCTGATCCAGTGCTGCTGTAGCTTTGAGCAGCCCTGTTTGGACAGACACTGAATCGCTAATTCCAATTAGCGATCCCTAGGATTTGCAGGAACATTGCTAGCTTCTGCTCATGGGACTGATTCAGAGTCTGAGAAACTGCCAGTGGAGAGGTCACCGCTCTGTGATGGGTCTGTGTGGCTCTGTCCTGTTTGCATCTTCTCCTGAGACTCTACTGAGTGAAAAATTGCTGTGAAAGACCATCAAAGATTTTCCAAGATTACACAAGGGAATACGGTTTACAGGGAGTCGAGTGAGAACACACAGGTTCAGCAGATGTGTGGTTATGGTGAGGTCTATAAATCTTGTTAAAATACACTGTTAAAATGCATCATTTAAAAAAAAAAATCTATTATTATGTAAGCTTCAGACATGTTTCACCACCTGTGGGATTTATCCCCCAAAGTTTTTTGCCTGTACGGTATGCATGATACAAAGCTACTACTTTGTACCCAGCCATTCTTTCTTGTCCTTACACTTATGTCTTGTAGCTGAGAAAATGAGTGACGAGAGGTGATTGATCCACTTGTTCATTAGTTACTAACCTGTCAGCTGGTGTGAGTTTTCAACTCACAAATAGGAAGACAAAGAGAAGAGATTAATTTTTAAGTAATTTATATATTCTGGTTTTTAGGTCGAAGTAAGTAACAAAGTGGACTCAAGACTTCTGCTGCTGTAGCTGAAGAAACAGATTTTGGAAGAAAAGACCAACCTTGTGGCTCATCGTTCTGGAAGAAACCCATTGTCCGCTCCTCGCGGCATGTGGACTGTTCTTCCCACAGGCTCAGTGTCATTATCAGCGTTATTTCGTAGATCCTTGTAGATGATCTTGGATTTTTGAATAATTTACTTATATGGACACTTGTAAATTGTAAATTTTTTCTTTTTTAATTTTAATATTTTTACAACATTCAGTGTTAAGGCATGAAAACAAAACCACCTGTGAAAACTAGGAGAAGGGTGCATCTTTCTCAGAAAAAGTCAGTATTTTTTGACTGATAGAATCATTCTGTGCCTGGTCAAGATTTTGTCAGTAAAGAGTAACTTTGACTCCAAAATACGCAGCAGGAGTCAAATCCTAACAGTGTACAAGAAGTCATTTCAATGCTGTATTTAGAATTCGCAATGTCCAGTCCTTGCGTTGTTTGAACTGCTGTATGCTGTAGGAATTGATCTATGACTCTTCTTATCCAGATGTTCAAGCATTAATGTACTCACCTAATTGTTGCAATTCTGATATGGTTCCTTCTCCATTCCTAATATCTTTCGCCCTGAGCCCACTGTCAGTAGCTGTCTCTGATTTGAAGAGATGAGGACAACCTCTCTACGGATGTTGGTCTCTAGGAATCCTTACATCCAGGGCTCTTTAGATGTCTGTGATTTGCACATTTTTAAACTCTTTTCCTCCTTTCTCCCAGGAAGAAGCCAAGCATGAATGTACAGTACAAGGCACCAACTGAAGCCTTAGAAGTCTCTGGGGACTAATTTTGCTCTCAATTTGACAGTAAAGAAGCAAACCTGAAAATGTGTGTAAAAATCTGTAAAATGTTTTGTAAATACTTCTAGACAAAGAACATGTATGTAACTGTGGTATTTTGTTTTCTATCCTGTCACCACTAGCATAAAGTGATACACAAAGCTATTTTCTCTGGGGAACTGGCAGTCTTTTAAACAGAACATTTTGTTTCTTCTTAATTACCGTATGAAGTGCTGTGCACAGTTGTATGCCCCAGAGAGTTACATCTCTCCACAGAGCCTACGTGCCTCAGCATTCAGCAGAAGCTTCAGGGGTTTGGGGCTGGTTTTGGTTTTGCAGTTTCTCATTTTATTGTTTCTTTGGTGGGACTGTCAAGAAGGACATTTCTTCTGGCATGTGTATCTCTACATCACTGCCACAAGTTGAACAGAGGTCCACTAAGTTACTTCGTAAATGTCCTAACCAGTCTTCAGCTGGTAATTTGTGGCCCAACAACATTAGATCCTAAATTTGCAATCTTCTCTTGAATCAACTATTTTCAAGATGAAAGCTAGAAAGCTTGTCTTGATTCTTTCCCTCCTAAAGTCTATTTGTGTTATCAATACGAACCTAATGGGGTGCAAATAAATACAATGGAGGTAGAGTCTGTCATTTTTAGGTGGCAAGGCTCTTGTGGTACATCCACCTCTTTCCCGGCTAGTTAAATCAAAGACCTCACCATCTTTGGAGAAACCACAACCTGAACATAGGTCAATGTTCCCTGAAACAGAGTATAAAGTAAGCACTAAGGCAGAGTCCACAGAAACAACAACTGAGTAAACCCCTATTTTAGTATTCCTAGAACTGAATATACCTCAAATGGGATGTCTTTGTGTGTGAAGTCAAACTGTGCCAAAAAGAGGGATGCTTTGTATGAAGATAGTGCCGTCTGTCTTTGTGTATTTGTGTGTTCCCTCCTACATTCTTGTCCCCTATATTTTAGAATACTGCAAAGTTCCAGGTTTGTCCCATCTTGAAACCTCATCTTAGCACTAAAACCTTAGCACTAAAAACCAAAACTAATATAAATAATACTATTTATGAGGCATCATAAAGAAGATAGTGTGAATTGCTTTATCACTGTAATATTTTAGTAAGTTGAACAGATTTTTATCTACTTCTGTAATATTTTACTTCTGCTTATCATAACTGATTATTCCATTTCTTTACATGATGCCTAAAACACTGATGATGTCTACCTAGCCACTACATGCAGCCTTCTTGTTTGTGATGGCTCTGAAATTTCAGAGGCAAGGGTAACTGAGCACTGTTCAGCATCTGGTAGTTTCCAGAAGCTGCCTTATGTTAACTTTCTCAAGTGCAGAGAGAGCCCAGGACGCGGGCATCTAACACATTGATTCCCATCATTGATCACACGTTGATCAATATGGTTCCCATTTGGGTTTTACATTTCAGCATAAATTTCCCTGCATTATTATGGCCTGCAGAGTAAAAGCCTCCAGCTGAACATAGTGCTACCCTCAGGACCAGACAGGAGGAAAAGGAAGGAGGAACACTGCATCCCTGGCAGAACTCTATAAGCATGTACTTAATTTTCTACCAAGACAGACATTTGCTGGACCCTGTTTTACAAGTCTGCTGAATGTGCCTAAACCCTGCCTTTCTGGGTGTACTTCATGTTTTCAAGTTGCTAACCAAAAACTGTGCACATGCCACAAAAACTCTGCAAAGACAGAATCTGACTTCTCTTCCGTCTGAAATATTGATCACGCTACCTAGGGAACACAAACCAGTATATCCCAAATAACACTTAAAATCTCAAAATCATTACCAATTCAGCAAGTCTGCCATCTGTCTCACTTAATGAACAGAACGATCTTGATTGAGGGGAATTTGTCTTCATTAGAACAAGACCAAATGCATACTGCAATGATGAAGGAAACTGTCGTTCTTTTCTAAATTGAGATACAAAAAAATGGCACCAATCAATCTGTACATGTTGGGGGCGAAAGTGTAGAGAATAATAAATGGATTTGAATGTTAATTGCTGTGTCCGCCAATATAGCCAGATATATTGGCAAGCAATTTCGTAGGAAACCTTAAGCAATAATTCCTTCTTTTTTGCAACACATACTTTCACTAAGGTGTTAGGTGAGTCCCAGACCAGCCAGCTACATAGGAAGTAAGTGTTGACTTTCTATAGAAACTTAGATAGTTTTCTTAAGCTTAACTGTAACATGTAATTTCAGGAAATTACTAGGTTTGTGCTGCAGAACAGAACTTGCTGACAATCTTAAAACCTCAGAGCAGATACTAGTTGGTATAAACTGCTCTGGTATTTCTGACATTAATAAGTGATCCTTAGAACAGGTGAATATCTGTCCTTCAAACTTTTAGACTTTTTTCCTTTCCCCAAGTTTCTGCTTATCTCAAGTTTCACAGAGAATCAGATTTGCAACACTACTTTAAGTGACAGCAAGACTGGGGATGTGCCTGCAGAAATAATGGCACTGCATGCTCACTAAGGACTGAGCCGGGTAGAGACAGTGTTGTAAAAAGGCATCTCGTGTCTTCAGGACCTGAAAACAGAAACTATCAAGAAATAAACAGATTTTTGCCAGGTACAGTGACATAGAGTGATTGCATATTACAGTTTTGGGTGTTCCTGAAGGAATCATTGGCTGGACTGACATCCTCAGATCTTCCTTATTCATACAGATTTTTACAAAAAAAATTGAAACAAATAATTTTTTTGAAGTTCAACTATGATCTGAAGAAACTTTCTAAAATGAAACAGTTCATGGCCTGGATTTGCTATAGGTTTTCTTTTAGTGCCAGGATATGACATTAAATACTGTAAATAACTTTCAATAGAGCTTTACCAGTCAAAACCATGGGAATTATGCCTGGTTTTATTTAACAACTCTTTGCTTTCAGTAGTGCAAAAGATGGCATTAGGAAGCTGTTATTTACCATATATTAAAAAGGATATTAGAGCCTGAAGGTAGGGGTATGGTTGCTGGTTAGCATGTGACAATACTAACTTGTTTAAATCCTGAGAACACATAATATGGTCCCTCAAAAGCCTTGTTGTCCTGTCCCAAAAGTGATGCATTTTAGTCAAAAGAAACCATGGTGGTTGATCTCTATCAGATAAACAACACTGAGTGCTGGCTGTCTTTGCCCACAGCTGCTGTGCTGGGCTCTACTCCATGTCTGGATCTTGAGTTTCACCTCTCCATCTGGATGTCCACAGCTCAGGTGGTGTTTTAACACTGTTATCACCTCCAAGTGCCACATTGGCAGGTGCAGCCTTTTTCCAACAGCAACTGCAATGTGCTTCTCTGTAGCTGGCTGCCTGCCTGTCTTTTACATGGGAGCTACCTGGTTGAAAAAGCCAACCCAGCAATCTATCAAGTTCCTTTAACAGACTTTGACAGAGGCAAATAAAAATTGACGTCCCAAACTAATTGGCTTGCCTCCTTCCAGTATCAGCCTCATCTAGTTTAATTACAATGAATTACAACCTGGGAGCACTTTTATACACTGAAGAACTTTCTTTACAAGTTGGGAAAATGTTGCTTCCATGGGTTTTTTTTTGCAGACAGACTCAGCTCTTAACTGATATGTTCAGTGTTTGGACAGAAACTTGTTCTTTAGTGCTTCACACTGATGAAGCCCTGCCTACCGGAATGGCACTTTTTACAGCTGGGGGGATGGGTTGCACCTTGAGGGCATGTCAGAAGTTTGATGGGTTAGGGTTGCATAAGGTGGAGGGTGCCCTTGTCAATACACCTCTAAAGAAACAGTCTCTCTCCTCTCTGTCCCTGCAAGCATAACAGTGGATCAGCCAGAAAGAGCCATTAATTTGCAGCGGGTGCATAAGCGAACTAATATATGCATTATGGACAATCAGGGAATTCAGATCTGTGAAAATGGGCGCATAAAGAAGATATTTCATATCAAGATTACTGCTGCAGGGCTTGTCCCGTAGAGCTATGTCTGTACTGCATGCTGGTGGTGTGCTTACGGGATGTGAGAGCAGCCCTGATGACCTGCATATAGCAGCACTCCGCTTCACTGTAAGGGACACAAGGCCGTTCAGGACCCTCAATAATTATTTAGCAGCCACGGGCACAGATCTAGCCTGTCCTGCTTCCGATTTTCCCCAGGTTGATAAGGAACTGCTGATAAATGCTGGTTTCTCACTGCAATTTCTATTGCCTTCACACAAGTTGTAGTTTGAATGTTTCTCTTTGATTTTAAATGAATTAAACATCTGAGTTTAATTCCTGCCTCCACATGAGTACCTGCTGGCCAGTCATATAACACTGTCCTGGATGGGGCAGCTCTGGGAAAAGCTGCCCTTGCATGGTCTGTATTCGCTCAAGACCAGCAGAAGACTCTGAGGGTAGCCTGATTGAACAGTAGCCATGCATAAATCATACCAGGAAGGCAACAAAAAGATTCTCCTTATTTTCCTTATCCCCCTAGGACCTCATATCACTTTTTTAAGCTTGCTGTCCCAGTTTCCTATTTATTCAACACCAGCCATATGCAACCACTGTTTCAAAACACCCTAAGTGACTGCCCAGCAGACTTGCTGAAGCTGAATTATGAGTTGGCATAATGAGATTCCAAAAGTAATGCAATTTTGCTTGTTCAACAACGTCTTCTGCCCAATTAGTACAGCATCATGTACAAGGATGTGTTACAGCATTCCCTAGGATGTAACATACTTGGAATGACAACTGTGTCACATGACAGCAATCAAATCAGCTCCCCATGTTGGCCTGTACTATTCAATGCAATGTCACTAGTGTGTACTTACCCTGCTTTATCTGTGTAGCCAAAACCAGGGTAGCAAGCAGGTAGAAAGTCCCAAGTGCTGGGGCAAATACAAGACAACAACTTGTTTAAACAGCCATGGTCTAATTTTAATAATACACACTGCAATGCATTGTTTTTCTTAGCAAATAAAGCCACCTGGCTTATAGGCAGCAGCCAGATCCTCAGGTGTGTGATAATCGGTAACCTTCTATGCCACTCTTAACATAGATACATTCAAAGTCATGTTTTGCATTCTAAAAGTCTTACAATTCAAGTAAGTTTGTTTTCCCTGAAGTTTAGAGAAGGCTGTATCCAGACTGCTAAAGGGAGTGTGCCTTGGAGTGTTTGGAGACCAGAATAACACATATGGAGAACACTCCCTGCCCTTGGGAGCACCCCAGGACGCATCCTGATGCCTGGCTGGCAGCTCTGGAGGAAACCCAGAGGAGCCCAGAGCTCTGAGGGGAGCAGGAGGCTGCCACAGACTCTGGGCTCTGCAACCTGAGCAGACTGCTGGGAAACAGCCCTGGGAGATCCCATTGGGGACCTCTTCTGCTTTGCTCAGGACCTCCATTTAGCTGCATTTAAACCCAGGCCTCAGCCTTGGTGCTTGCCTGAGCTGTGCTGTAGCCATGCCTGTGCCTGGCCAGGGACCAACCTGGCCCAAACTCCCCAACGCCGTTTTTTTGGAAAACCAAGCCTGGAGAGTCTAACCCTGTGAAGTAAGAAAGAATTGGGGAAATAAATTTATCAAACCTACGAAAGGCAGCTTGCTGAAAGCAAAACTAGGTGACAGAAAGCAAACAGCAACAAAAAGGTAAAAGGAAAAGAACACTGATTTTAACATCATCGTATAGTAGTAGTCTCAAAATGACAATTTTGATTTCCTAGCCTGAAAAGCACCACAAGATGCACACACACAAGTATGTATCTTTGTCATTGCTTTTGTAAAAGTGTAGGGTTTCTAAAAACTCAACTAGTTTTACAGCCTGTCGTTCACCGTTAAAATCTAATGTCAAGAAACATGATGTAGGAAGGACTGTTAAGTGAAAGGTTTGACTGCTGTTCTGCTGTGCATATTATGCCACCTCATGGCTAGTGGCAGAAATACCACTACACACTTAAGAGTCAAAAACACAGTAGAAAAAAAGAGTAGTTTCATCTCATTTATTGGTACATATTGCTGAAATGTCACAAGTCCCACTGGGATCAATCACTGCGGAATGCTGAGATCAAATCTGTGAATTATAAATAAGTACAAAGCACTGCAAAACATATCGCATTTTAACAGCTGAATTTGAAGGTTTACTGCAAATACATTACTAACATAACATATAAGCCAAAGCTAACCCGGTACTACCCCATAAACTGTGGAGCTCTATTTCCATGTTCAACATGTTTCAGTACGTTGCTATTATCTGGAAGCACAAAGTGTTTTCTATTCCAAGAAGTAGTCTCTTTGCCTCTTTCAGTTTAGTAACAAGAAATATTATTTCTTGTTAGTTGGATAACTAACATGGAATTCCATGACAGGGGGGTTGGAACTAGATGACCCTAAGGTCCTTTCCAACCCGAACCATTCTATGATTAGGATAAATTATACAATTAATTAGAAATGGTCAGCCCCTGAGTATCTAAGGAAATCTAGATAAAAAAAAAAAAACATAATTGAAGCAAAAACATTAATTTGGCACACACATGCTATTTTGAGAAGTGGAAACAAGGAATCAAAAAGTTAGGTCTTTGGGGTTTTTTCTGTGACCTGGTTAACTCACGAACAAGGTAACCCATCCAGGAACCATGAGAAATGACCACTCATAGTTTAAAACTGCTCAACTAAAAGGTACTAGAGTCTTTCATCATGACAAGAGGGGAGGACATTTGTAGGTTAACTTGGTAGAAGTGAATGTGAAAGTCAGGCACCATTTGCATTTTGAATATTCATATAATTTTATTAATGTAGTTATTTGAAAAAAAAGAAGTGTTATGCACTGACTTTAATGCATTCTAGTTCAGAGGTAATAAAATACTTTTTTTTCCTATATCTAGACAGGCTATGGATGGGTTCTGTCCCTCTTACCCAGGGAATCCGCTTGTTGGAGCAGTAATCTGCAGTCCAAACTTACTGATACATCTACGGATCATCTTTATTTCTCTGACTTGCCAGAAAGTTCATATTCCCAAAGGATGGCTTACCATGCAAATGAATTAAAATGCCAGCTTCATCAGAAAAAATACTAGTTATTTCCTGTTCAGAAACAATTGTTTATTACAGCAAAACAAAACACACTTGTTGATAACTGTGCCAGCTTTTAAACTTACAATACAGAAATATCTAATCACACCAAAACCTCTTTCGGGAGATTGCTTAAACAAGGCGATCATGTGGAGCAAATGCGGTATTGGAGTCAGAATCTTTGGAGAGTAAAAAAAGCTATAAATTGTGCATTCTTCCCCTATTTCCAGCTTCTGGGATTAATTTGGCCATCCATGTACAATGCATTACAAGACCAGCTTCCTATCTTTTGAGATTCATACTGTTCATCCAGTGTAACAATTATGACTCTCAGTCTGCTCTGTGTGACATATAATTTTGCATAACATTAACCAGTATGTTGGAAGTGGGGCATCCTTAATAAACAGTTTCTGCTTCAAAACTGCATACAGATGACTTCATGGAGCTAACTGGAATATACACTCCAAAAGCTATCTACTGAAAACACTCTTGTCCCTTATAATGACATTTGAAATGACTGATGAAAATGTGCCTGGGCGCACACATTAGTAATTAATGGTGTGTAGGTATGCCTTTGTCCTCCTGGAGAAGAATGAAGACTTGGCTTCCTCAGTAGATGTGGCTACTTACTTTACATTAACACAGCTGCAACTCTGAGGTCCAAGCCTTTCTGGAGAACTGAAAAGAAAACACAAGCCTTTTCCCTTTGTGCTAGGAAATTGCAAGCCATTCAGCTACCTGTATCCAGCACAGAAACCTTAGGGAGAAAGAAGACAACAGAAGAAGCAACACTGCCTGCTTAGGGAGACCTCAACTAAAGACTCAAATTGCATTGTGGCTGTGACATGTGTCCCACACCATAATGCTTAATGGTCTGTAATATGTAATCTCTTGGTATCATACTCCTCTATGAAATGGGCATAGTAATAGCTATGTAGCACTTGCTCACAGAAACAACTCAGATTTGACTTATTTTATTTAGTGGAGCTGCTGACTACAAAGTATTTTACATATAAAGGATTGTGCCATTTGCTTCACACACAACGTTAATGGGTGTCCTTTACAGACAAGTTAAAGGATTTAAGTTATTAGGAGTTACGCATGAACATATATTGCTGTAGGCTTTTCTTTTTCATTTTTCAGCTGGATAAACTAATTAAGCATAGCTGAGTTCAGAAACTAAAAATAACATGTTGTCATATACAGGATTGGGCTTTAACTGTCTCTTTTTCCCACAGGGGAAAAGTGAGAGACTTTAGAAAAGTAAAGTAATATATAATACCATATCATATAAACATCTCTTAGTTTGCTGTGGGGCTGTGATAATGTGCTCAGTGCACATACTGCACTGTGCATCCAAACACTGGATTCAAAGTGCAGAGGCTGCTGTGCGGCCAATAACATGCACAGCTTGCTGACTTCACTGCGCTTTTCTCCTATATCTCTGCAAGGAATGAGGAGCAGCGAGGGCTGTACAAGCACAGATGGCAAAAGGGAAAAGCATGAGGAAAACAGGAGTGCATAAAATGTACCTGGACACAACGAGGCATTTGGATAGTCTCCCACAGCCACTCTTTGGCATCAATCAGCTTTGGCAAGTGCTCATCCACCTCTTCGGATATGTCTAGCTCACTCTGCTCCATGAATCTGCATCACATACTGGCTACTACTGCAATGTGAAAGGGAAGTGCTGGTGCAGTTCTACGTGAACAGAAGACCACTTTTTCCTCACAGGGCTTGAAGAGGGCCACAGAATTGGCACTACATAATGGGACCCCTGGAGCAGCAGGTTAGGAACTATTCCCCTCGGGCATGCCCTTCTCCTGGCATTTTCCTGGTGGAGGCAGATTATCAGCACTGAAGGTCAAAGGGTAGTTACCCAGTGAACACTGCTATTTCATCCCTGCCCTGATCCATAAGGCTGAGAAGAAATCATCCTTAAGGATTTGCATCATTCAGATGCTATAGCTGGCAGGCAGGCAAGTGACTGAAAACCACAGGTACTTGTTCAAATAAAGGAAAACAAGAGCCAACTGGGAAGTCCAACTCCTCAAGTAATGCAGTGTTAACAAACTGCAACTGCCACGTCTTGCATCAGCTTCCATTCAGGACCTAAGGGCTAGTTTCTTTTACAGCGCTGATGTATTCCTTCTCACTTCCATATGCTTGCTGTATTACAGCAGCTGTCCCAGCAAATCCCAGAACGCTTGTTGCTGTACAAATGTATAACAGCTTCCAGCAGACAGAAGGCACAGTAGGCAGGAAAGCAAGTGAAGGTAGAGAGTTGGAGAGCAGCTCACCACCAGCTGCATGGTAGGTCTGCAGGAAGCTGACCCAGGCTTGCATTCCTCCCATGTCTCCTTGCAACCCTGCTTCTGTCCAGTGATTAGGAGAAAACTCCAGGAACAAACTTGCCAATGAAGTTTTAAGTTGACAAGCAGGTATTCTTTATTGCGGTGCCAGGAGACACAGGGGATAGCTCCTCCTAACGTGTGTCCCCATAGCGTTACACAAGCCATACTTACATAGCCGCTGGGCATACATACATATTCATGAGGCTACGTATGGTTTACATCATTTCCAGAAAGTTCCCTGTGTGCACACAAAAATGTGGTTGTGGTCTCTGAGGGTCATTTACTTCTTCCAACAGTCTTCATCACTCTGGCAGCCTACGAAGCATGCCCAGTAGATGCTCATACCAGCTTAATTGGTTCGTTAACACCATAGACATAACAATCATCCTGTCCTTCTACTTATCAGTTAGTTTAACTGCAGCCCATCCTGAACCCCTGCCATTCCAGATACTCCTTATCCTTACGTCCTGTTCTTCTAGCCCATTTTTCTTACAACCATTTTGTACTAAGGTCATAAAGACCTAAAAGTACAACGGGTTATCTTATACAAGAATTCTCAATATGTTCTTGTCATGGGTTCAGCAGTAGCAGTAATTTTTCTCCTTCTTAGTAGCTGTGAAGCACTGTGTTTTCACACGTTTATAGTTATGGCTTAGAATGTTTGGTTTGACCAAGGGCTTTCAGAGTCTCATGCTCTGCCAGGGAGGAGGGTAAGCCAGGAGGAAGCAGAAACAGGACACCTGACCCAAACTGTCCAAAGAGGTATTCCATACCACAGCACATCATGCCCAGGATGGAAAAACTAGGGGCAGGGACCTGGAAGAGTTCAGTTCACAGCTCGGTTGTCAGGTGGTGAGCAGTTGTATCCTCTTCCCTTCTATTTCCCTGGTCATTACTATTATTGGTGGTAGCAGCAGTGGTTTGTGCTATACCTTAGTTACTGGACTGTTCTTATCTCAACCTGTGGGAGTTATATTCTTTTGATTCTTCTCCAAATCCCACCCCACTCCCCTGCCCTGGAGTGGGGGAGAAGAAAGAGGGGGGAGTGAGTGAGCAAACTGTGTGATTTATGGCTTAAACCACGACAGTTCTCTAGCTGTGCTCTTTTTCTGTGAATCATGCACCTCAGTTCTTTTCCATTGCTAGTTAAAAAGCCATCAAGCTTAACATGACTTAAAACTGATTTTAAAGGTTTATATATTTCATTTTGTGATTTTGTGCCACCTTGTCTCACGAGGAAGGACTGTGGGACCTCTTGTCCTTACAGGAGGGGAAGGAGCAGCGCTAAACCATGGTTCATCTTCAGTGTCAAGCACTGAAGGCTCTGCAGCAGGAAGCCAAGGTGGTCATCTGGGACGCTCCCCCAGGCAAGTCCCTCCATGGGCTGTCTGACATCCACATCAGCAGACGTAGCGTCCTCCACCATCTGAAACTACTTGCATGCTGCCATGCTCTCCTAATCACCCTAGTGCTGTCTGACCATGACATTCACCACATCATGGTCTAGGTTCTAGGCTGCTCCACCGCTGAGCAAATGCCCCATCTCCAGGTGGAGATTACTGCAGTGCATTAAAGAAATAATGAGGTCCCAAGTGAGTTGAGAAGGACCCAGCCTGGCTGCTGCTGCTTGGATAGTGTTATTTGGTGTGAATATTTTGTATTCACACCAAAGCAGTCTGCATCCTAGTTGTAATGATCAAAATAGAACTGCTGTGCACCATAGAGGAAAGAAGATTGGGCCATAATCAGAAATGTCTAGAAAACACTGTCTTTTTCCACTGGAAATTTTCATGAGTAAATTTCCTTAGTTAACGGTATCAAATGAAAATGCTTTGCAGATATGTAATAGACCAAGCCTCCATAAATCTGGGAACAGCAGATGGCTTATATACATCTCAGGAATTTTTTAATATTAAACAAATAAATTAAGATTGGAAAGGAGTGTCAGTCACCCATCTTGTTAGATGTTTAATCAGGCAGAGGAGACATCCCAAATTTTAATTGCCTCTGTTTTTTAGTGCTCCAGTCTGATTTCAAACTGCATAAATGAAGCCCTTGAATTTTTCTTGTCTGGTTTGAAGTCCTGGTACCTAGATCATAATTTATCAGTTAAGTTCTATAGGACACAGACAACAAGACAGCTACCAAAAATTATGCTACTCATGACAGTATGAGATCGCGTTTCTTGTTAATTACTTCTCATATAATTAATCACCCATCTGTCTGGATTACGTTCTTCAACATTAGAGTCATGAGTTAAAAAATCTGCAATGAATTCATGGCAAACTTAGCAGGAAATAAGCTGTGCTAAAGGAATAAAAATGGTGCGTGGTAATAAGGTAGAGGCTGCAGCAAAGTCCATAAGAAAAATGCCAATTTACACCTTTATTTACCACATGGGGTCATCTGTCCTGTAATCAGGCACTCAGCAGCACAACCAAACTCTGTTCTAGAGACAGTGTTTTCTTTCATAGGGCTTTTTTTTTCCTCCCACAGTAATCCCTAGCCTTAATGGCATTGTATAAAGATGCTCCCTGTCCTCAACCTGGGGACAACCGATCCCAGGAGAGATCTGCTTTCTGTCACTTTCCCAGACACTAAATAGGATGTCTGGGAACTCAAAGTGCACGCTTATGAAGAATGAAAGAACATTATTTGGCACCTTATGACCTTTCTGAGTATCATTTTAAATCCTTTGTGAACAGCACAAACATGTGGCATGCTTTGTGCATGCATCCATGCCCTCTGATATGGCAGTGAGCCTTGGGCTTGGCTTACTCTGCTTCTAGGAAATCTAAACTTTCCTATACGTTTAAATGTGACACATGACAGATTGGGTGTGATTCATGAAACCCTGACTTGTGAGACCTCAGCTGCCACATGACTTGTATTCTTCCCCTACACATTTCTGTGGCCTCATTGCCACAGACAGCCCAGACACAGAAGGAGGTGTTGCTGTGGTTTAGCACCAAAGCCCTAGTGTGACTGTCACCACCTATGCTGAGTCTCTGCAGAAAACAGCTGCCAAAAGGATAGTTTATTATAAAACAGCCTGGACACCACTATCAAAATGCTCAAGTGAAGAATATGGGGGGAACAAAAGATGCCCAGCAAGAGCTGCTGTTCAAACCAGAGTTACTGCCTGGATTGGCATTCCCCATGCTACTGTGACAGTGTGCTTATGAAGCCAGTTCCCTCATTTACAAGCATCCGAAGTGGAATGGGCAGTAAGCTTGGAAGACTGTGGTAGCTGTCGCTGGAAGAAGTAGTGACTGCTCCCTGGAAGTTATGGAACAGTAACTAAGCTCCATAAGGAGCTGTAAAGTAGTGTGGGTTGCAAGAACTATAGTGGGAAAGCTACAGGGATATATCTAAACTCACTCTTGAGAGTTGAGAAGCCTGAAGTAAAGCTTACGAGCCTAGGGATGAGGGTGAACTAGTTTCTGCCTCTAGTCAGGGAAAAATTAGTTGTTTTCAGTTTAGTGGCAGAAAGAACAAACAAACTTGCACAGAGACAGAAGTTTTTCTGGCACTTTTGATTGAAAGGGTAGACTGAGACACTTCTTGCAAATATTAATGAGAAACATTGAGTTCAAATCTCTCAAATTAAAGCAAAGCAGGTAATAAAGTTCTTCAGGATTCTCTCTTTTCCTCAGGTACAAGACATGGTTAGATCAGCTTTGAGAAGCTGCAAATAGCCTTCCTCAGACTCCATCAGTGACACAACAGTATGAATGCTAGTGATGAATTTGGAAGCTTAGAAAGACTGCGAGGACTAACTCCATCCAGGGTGAGAATGGGTCTGCCTAAAACCAGAGTACTTCCATTCTGCCAGGGAGTCTTTGCAAAAACCCCATAAATCGTCTATAAACTATTAATTGCACTTTGCCTCTCCTCTGTAACACTATTATTAATAAAATTTAATAATAGTATTAACAATTAGTAATTTATGTAATAATAGTAATTGGGTAATGAGTCACATTCTTATCAGTCTCACTGTCCTTTGAGAAAAGCAGGCTTTAAGAGCTAGCCTAGCATGAGAGCTGCTGAGTAAACCCCAGTGAAGTACAGGTATGTGAAGTTTAATTTCCTGGCCTGAAGTTGTATTCTGGTGATAATAACCTGATAACAACCTGGTGCCTCAAGAAAGTCACAGAGAGAAACTTATTTCCTAATAAACTCCTAGCAAAATTTCTCATTTTGCTGATGTGCTCTTCAGGAAAATTACTGCTTTGAAATACTTGAAATACTTTTTACAAGTGAAACTACACATAAAAGATCAGCTCTTGTATTTGTATAACTGCAAAACCACAGGAAAATACCTCCCAGGCTAGATCATCAGAGGAAGCCTGTGAGGTACAGAGTACTCACACCAATTGCTTTGATGACTAGAACCAATAATTGCTAGAATTTACACCTTTCGGCCTTTTGCTTTGTTTGCTTTTCGCTTTTCAGTTACAGAAGCCTGGCTGTAAGGGATGTCTGCTCATTCTAAGAATCACACAGAAGACAACTTGAGGGGTTTTGCTTAAGTTTGGAGCAAATGCCTTGGTCAAGTGCTCTTTCGAACAGTGGCAGCAATTTTTAGATGGTCTGAACAATTTTTGGATGAAAGGGTCGTGGAAATATTTTACTATATAAGAACTCACAGAGAAAGTTGGCTCTTAAAACACACTGCTTATTTCGTGAAACAGATATAAGCATTATGACAAAGTGATGAAAGCTGGAACAGTATCCTTATCAACAGGTGGCCCCGGGCAGGATATTCCTTGCTATTTACCCTATAAAGAAAAGGCCTGCCTTGGGGAAAGACATAAGGCTAACAAGGTTAGGCAACCAATCACCTCCCAGTATCTGTCAATCTGTCTTCTATGGAAGTACTCAAACCAAAATAATTTGAACAGGCATTTAGAAACTTTAATGGCTCTTGAACACTAGCCAACTCCCACAGCTCTTCTGATAACACCACCACCAGATACACAGTGAACTCCACAGAAAGAAAAGAAACTAACCTCAAATAAAATATTAATTACAATGATAAAAGAGACTGTAAAATCTTCTGTGCACACCCTCCCCCTTCAAAAGCAAACATTCTTGAGTGTGCACTGGCAGGCAGTCTTCAGATGCCTGTTCATGCACACACAGATCTCTCTCTCCCCTCAGGACTCCTGCCTCACAAAGGTAATGCAGGGACAAAACGCAATAGGGAAACCATTCATTATTGGGTTTCCTGGTTGTTCAAACAGTCACGTACTTTCCTCTCTGTTCCAGGAGAAGAACCACCAGGTCCCTAACAGGCCACTAATTTCTATGGAAATCTGCCCAGAACTGGTACAAGCACAGCCTAGCTTTCAATACTGTTCTGCTGAATGGCACCCACAGCAATGAATAAGGTGACAAAAATAACAAAGGGAAAGAAGTTAAAAATTAGCCTAAAAATACGCCAGTCAGCATTAAAGTGGGAATAGGTTCATGGCCTGCTCAGACACAAATCTCTGCTTTGGATTCACTACCTTGCCAGAGAATTTTGCATCGCTTGTTGGCCCAGAAGTGGTGGTCTTTTGGGTGGATTGTTTCAGGTTTTCACCCCCACAATGCAGCCTGTGGATTAGACTCTTACTCTTTAACTCAGTACCTAAAGCACTAAAGATGCTTTTGCCTTGTAATTTCTTCTTTACTTGAAGGAATTCAAACTGGTCTTCTTACCTCCTGGGCAAAAGTTTTCTAAACTCAGGTTCTCAGTTCCTCACAAATAAGTTGTCCTGTTTTGCATAAGCTAGTTTCATACATATAGAAAAGTGAACCAAGACAGGTTCTGTAGCTATAGGGGAGGAACAAACACCCCAAAATAGGGATGTCTTTCCAGTCACCTCCAGCTAATGCTTAGACCTTTTAAATATTCATTGGAAACAAGGTGTAATCCCAGATGAAATAATTCTGTATACCCTTGTTTCTCCACTGCAATCCTGCCAGTATGGCCAGTTATACCAGAACATTCTAATATTATTCTGCCTTCTCCCTTCTTCTTCCCTTGCATCCAAGATACCCTGGTACATAATTAAATAGCACAGTACAGTAAATATTCTCCTCAACAAGTCACTTTAAACTTCTGAGACACCACAACACCCGATCACAAAATCGCACCAAACACTGGTTCTTGTAGGCCATCTCGTGGTAACAGCAGTACAGTACAAGGAGAAAACCATTTCAAGCTTTTCCTTCTTGAAGATCATTTAACATAACCTGCGAGACACACAGGGTTTACTTGCTGACGGATGTTTTTTCCACACAGCAGCAAGCAAGGTGACTGTGCCCACAGCCATACTCTGAATAAGATGAAAGCAGGGCCAGGGGCTCCTTTCCTTCTCTCTCCAGCACTAATCCTAAAAACCATGCTGATGTGACTATACCAAGTGGACACAGGTTACAGAAGCCTCCTGATTTCTAACTGTCACAGATGGAAATAGAAACACCATAAAATGACCATTAATACTTTATCCATGGTATCTAAAAAGGGAACAAAAATACACATCTACTTGAATAAAAGTTTAATTCATGTATCATAGAAAAATCTAATAAGGCTTTACATGATAAAAGATATTAAGAAAAGACATACAAATTCATAATAAATACAATGCTTTCTCATCACATTACACACAATATTGTTATAGTTACAGATTTAGGAACTAATTACTACCACTGCAGTTAGTAGACATTCCACTTACAAGATTGATCCCTGGTTTTAATGCTAAATCCTGCACTCCTGACTTAGGCAAATTCTTAGAGATATTCCAAAGAAGTCAGCCTGAACAAGGAGAAGACTGGACTTGGTTTGTAAGTAGCTTAGCTGCCACATTTGTATGCAACTGTAGAGTGTAATCCTCTTTTTACACTTAGTTCTACCCAGGAGTCAGCTAATAAAATTAATAAAGTCACCTACATTAAAACAAGTTCCATTTACTGAATTTGACTGATTTGACAAATGCAGAAACAACCTGCAATATCACATGTTTAAGCTAATAATTACCTGGCAAGCGTCCTTCTGGTAAGTCACAGTTAACGTCCCCTTAGTTTTTTAACAAATGCATTTCACATTCTCTTACACAGTTGTTTCATGATAAAGAACAAGAAGAATGTCTTTCACTTGAAAAACCTGAGAAAAGTACCAGCTTCATCCAGATATGGTTCTTGAGAGTACGACGTACCAAAAAGCAGAGCTGTGCTATACACCTGAATTTCATAAAACTCCAAATCCCTGCAGATGTTAACAGTTTGGAGGTTGTGCAACAGAGGAAAAGTTACATTTGACTGTCTCATCTTAGTTTCTTCCGGGACACCACACAAAATCACTGAACAAAATTTTCACTAAGTGCACAACAAAGCAAAGATATAAAGAGAAAAAAGGTATCACAGGGTATCAAATGCAACTGCTATTGTCACATTATGTCAACATTAACAGGTTTCTCATATACATCCATCTGCTGCTTGAATTCTAGCTGCATTGAACTACCCAACAAGGCAGAAAGAAAACACTGTCTTTACTGAGTTAATGGCAAAATCTATGCTTGACTCATAGAGAGAATTCTATCCAGTAGCTACAGGAAACGTCAGATTACAAAAAAAAATAAAAATAAAGGTTTACATTCTTTTAAATAATAATAATAAAAAAGGACATCTACACCTTTCATCTGTCTGCTGGCTCCAGTTACGTAAAACTGAGTTTGAAAAGAACAGAAAGTGAAATCAACACTTAACTATGTCCCCCAAAAGTACTCTTTTTATCTGATATTTGCAATGCCTAGTTTATACTGCATCCTCCTATTTATACGGGTCTCACAAAGTATAAGCACTCAAGACAAAGCTGAATGTACAATAGAAACAGTTTCACCAATGGGATATAATGTGCATGTTAGGGGCTAGGGGGGCAGGGAGGGAAGTCTCTTTGCTGTCACCCCTCCTTACTACTTTGGTCAATTTTTCAAATGACAGAATAGTCCCTGTCAAGAACTTATTTACATGCACATATTTATGACAAACCCAAGAGTCTCATTTGTTAAATCGTGTGAAAAGGATAGGATTTTCCTCAGCAATGTATCTAAGCCTTTTATGCTATTATAGCCCACAACATTTACAAAGATAACTCTCATATTTTAAAATACATGAATATAGTGTTTTTCCTTGTACTAAATATGATTACTTTCAAGTTCATAAGTATAATCAAGACCTTTTCCCTTGAAGAAAAAGGTATTTTTCTGCAGCTTCCCTTAAAGTGTGATCCAAGACAATTATTATGTTATTAAATATAAAATTTATATTAATGGTCCACAAGTGCAGAAGAAACACAGAATAAATCATTACAAAGAAAGAGAACTGTGCTGGCTTTCTGTCATGTGCACTGCACTACATCAGCTTAATTACTCAATGCTGCAAATAATTCCATTTATAAATAGCAACACTGCACCTTTGACACAATACTCAATCAAAAAAATAGATTTGCTGAAATGAAGAAAATGTTCCTGTATAAACTGGAGTATAATTATAAATCAATTCCTTTGTTTCCTCAGCTTCACTGGGAAAACGGTGCAGGCTCTTCCGGGCTGTAAAACATTGTAAAAGTACAGATCACTTTACTGTTATCCTACTTGACAGCATCTTTCCTGGCAAAGCAAGCTGTGCTGTGTAGTATAACAGCAAATGGAATTACAGTAACTTTCATGTGAAGAACTGTGAAGACACATCTTCCTGAAGCTGGATATAGCATGTTTTATTACTAGGGAGGGAGAAATTTAATTATTAATTTAAAGCCAAGCCTGTACAAAAATATTTATCCAGGAGATAATTAAACAAAATAAAACCTGAATCCTTGCCTGGTTTATCCCATTGACAATTCTACATAAGTTAAAATTAAGGGCAGATGGATATGAACATGGTATTTCAATAGAATTTTTAGTTATTAAGGGATCATAGATGAGTATATTTTGCCAGCTGAAAACAGTTTTTCACCCCATAATTGATTTTCAAAGTTAAGGAAGACATTCTGCCTTACACCAGCTAAAACCATCAATTACTCATTGCAATGCTACAATATGAAGTTCTCGGTAGGAGCAGCCATACACCTACTGGAGAGGTGATGAAGGATAATAACTCATGATATGGTATGTGAGGTGCAGCAGACACAGAGCTAGCTGACACAAGTTTACTCTACTAGAATTGAAGGTCAACAGCTCCAAAAGCTAGTGACACATCTGTGTGGTACCATGCATGAGCTCATTACATGTGTGGACATATAAAAAAGAACGCACAGGCACTGTGCCTCAGTGGGACTAACAAGCAGAGTTGGCACTTTTTTTGCCACATTTACCTGGATAATGGACTGAGCAAGCTTACTTGTGCCTGTAATAAAGTGTGCAGATACCAGTGAACATAGCAAACAAAACCAGAAAACCTGCTGCATTCTAGTGGCAGACTAGAAAAGGCAGACTCACACTACGCTTTCTCGGTTTTCCCTTTATTTTTGTCTTAGTCTCCCATAAGTACCTTATCAAAATTCTTAAAATACAAGAAGCCTTGAACTTGTACAAAGCACAACTTTTATTTCTATACCACTCTCACTGACCACATCAGGATGAGTTCCATTTCTTTAAATCACTGTTTGCTTTTTAGGTGACTCTTCTGATTAGAGAACAAATTTAGAGACCAAATTCAATTAGGTTCTTGATTATGCTCTTCATAGTTTCAGTCAATCAGGTAAGACAATTTCATAGTCAATTTAAAACATGAAAAATATATTTTAGCAGAATGGTTTAGTAAGTAAAGGAATAAAGTAAGCTTTATCACTTTAAATATTCCTGTATTTATATCCTGCTTATTTAAAGTAAATAGAACAGAGTGTCATAAATTATCAATATTTTATACATTAGTTACTTCCAGCTTCTTAGGGTATGAATAAATTAAAAGCTCTGCTGTCTATAGTACATAACTGTTGGGCACCACACTGCTCCCCTTTGATACATCTGTATACTGCCCAAGCAGTATTTATAATATTGGTGCTTATATTTTGCAAGCAAAACTAAGAATACAGTGAATGACTCTAACTCAGTTTGGAACTCAAGAAACTTCTGTAAGTATGAACAGAGTATTTTTTTAATTTCATTGTCTCTGTTCAAAGAAGGCTAAAATGTACAGTTATCATTTGAAATGGTAGAAAGTCAAGCACAAACAAAGCTTTTCAGCAAGTCCACTGAAGAGTTTGTGGAATACCTGGCCTTTTAATGTCACTTTTACTAAGCCATTCCATTTCTAGCATCCCATGGTTTTTTATAAGCCTATAAAGCTTGCAGAGTAATCTTCTCAGAAAGCAGTGAGAAGTACTGAACTCTGACAGCTGAAAAAGAGGTCTGTCATCTTTAAAGATTTTCACTAATGCTTCACTCTAAAAAATGACATTTATAGATGATAAACTTTTTACCTTCATTAATGAAGAAGTCAGCTATGTAATACGATGCTCTTATAGCTGATGGGGAATGGGGAATGCCTGGTGAACTCTTCCACTCAAAAGGATTTTTCTCTGGATGCCACTGGACACCATAAATTGGATATTTGTATGCTGCAAGAAACACAAAGTACATAAGCAAGGTCTATACCTAAAGAATTATGCGCTTAGTCTTACTGCAAAAGAACCTGAAGAATAAGCTACGAATACCTCACTCACCAACAGTTTAACAAAAGCTTAAACAGCAAGATGAAACTCCATTTAAGTCACAGTACAACTGAAAAAAAATGGATATTCTAAAAGAAAGGTCTCATTCCATGCAACAAGATTTTTGTACAACACTTTTTGATTATTCATTTCAGAATTAAATATATATTTATACACCGCTTTAGAAAAAATAGTGTTACAAGTGTATCAGTCTCAAAACTTCCCATCTACTGCCAGCATCACTCAACATACAATATTCACTGCCACACAGGATATCGCTGGCAGTTCCATGGGACAGATCCAAGTCTTAGATTCTCTTTAAAGGCCCAGACAATCCCGGGGCAGCTCCCACCTGCTCTGTGCCAGGCTTGATACACTGCGGAAGCCAGTCTGTAACTCTCTTACAGAGAAGAGCAGCACAGCAGTTGATGACTGCTCTGTGATAAACTGCTTGCAGGCACAGAAGATGCCTGTCATTAGCCTAATCAGGTTTTCTAATCAAATTGCTTTCTTTTCTTTTGGAGAACAGCCAAGCAGAAGAATCCCAAGGGTGGCCAGCTGAGCCTTACTGTAGAGTTGTTAGTACTGCACTGATCAAGATAAACCACTCCTTAAAGAGCCAGCTGGTTCCTTGATCTCAGCAAACCTTGTGGAAAATGTAGGCAACACAAGGTAAGTAACTAAAAGGGCTTTTAGTAGAGGCAATTACCAGTATTGCTGCTAAAGCAAAGAGGAAGGTTGCCATTACCTCAGTACTCTGAACTGTTCTTGCAGTATAACAGACACAGAGCATCAAAAGAATGCAAGCATAAGCAGACAGAAAGCAAGGTTCAACAGAGGCATGTTGCACTGCAGAGGGATAAAACTACTTCAGGATGAGTGCTGTACACTTCACATCACAGGACTCATATTCTAGTGCTAAAGTGTACCAGCTCATCTGAAAGGGGAACAGCAGGAGAGAGAAGTAATTAATTAGTCTCACAGACATGAACTCAAAAGATAAAATATCCCTGCACACAGAGTATGCTGTTCATAGCTAGAGCACTGACAGGACTGACGCTCACCCTGCTGTTCTAACAGCAAGCTTGCAGTAAAAGCTAACATCAATGCCACAACACCACTAAAGAACTAGTTTGTTACAGTCACAGTTTACAAAGGAAATTCATTTCCCTACCTTCCATGGTAGATATAAACTCCACTTGATCATTCATATTAGTGGTCAGAACATTATAGAAATTACGAAGCTCTTCATTCTTTGTGAAATTCTGTGATAAGGAGTCAGGAAAAAGATATGTTATTTGTTCACCTATTTCTAGTTTTAACAAAGCAAAAGCATTTGTATTCAGGAAATAAAATGACCAAATACCTCCAGGGAAAGGCTCCACACATGAAAGTTTGATGTCAATGGCTCAGTAGCAAGTGCACGTAATACATCATCAGGGAAATTCTTGAATAATCTACTGGTTTTTGTAGCTGTTAGAAAGAAAAATGCAAAAAGGGTATTATCTATTACTCAAGCTGCCAGGAGTCTGTTGCATGGATTAATACTGAGCAGGAGGCAAATTTAATGAAAAACTGCATTAAAGTGAACTTTTATTAGATTTCCAATATGCTGTTAGTACTGTTCTCCAGTCCTGACCCAGAGAAGACTCGACATTAATGCTACCTGAAGTTCCCATTAAAACAAGTATCATTCTTTGCCACTCATTTTCGTGACCTTTCTATTCACAATGAGCACAAATGACAGAATTTGTGAATGCTACATTGTCCACAGATGTATTACTCACAAATTAAAGGATAAAGTAGCAACAGAGACCCCGTATTTTACCAGTGTTGCTGAGTGGCACAGCTCTGTCTTGAGGGTTCCCTCTGACTTCAATACTGTAGAAGTGGAACACCTATGCTAATATTCATCATTAGGAAAGATGCAATTTGAAAAATTTATAATCACCCGCTCTCCGAGTTTGATAGGTTTTGGACAAATGAATTTTATTCAACTCTGTAACAAAAAGGGAACCTAAACCCACATTATTTTTGTATGTCCAAATTATCAAATGACCCAAAGAGCTACAAGTATGTTTTTTGCTGACTGCTGTTGGTTTCAAATGGCTTGTGCTCACATCTCTGCTTTAGAAGTGATAAGATTTGCACTGACATTATGAAAACAGTTATGGCAATTTATTAAGAAACCATTTAACAAGATAATTGTCAGAAAATTCCCAAACATTCACCCCTGCATATTTATCACAAACAAAACACAAGACCTCTTAGCAAAACTCAGACAGAAGATGTAATAGATTTTTCACCTGAGGTAAAGTTCAGAGGGAGTGCAAAACCATTTGTCCTGGTATTAATGAGCAAAACTTTGCCACTTGTGAGATATGTAAGCTCTTCATGTCCAAGACATGTTCCCCATACTGGGAAATAATCTCCTTTATCGTTAGCCTTCAAAATAAAAAACAACAACATAAGGAAAAAGTACTGAAGATTTACAGAAAGAAGACTGAAGAGAACTTCCTACTCTTTTTGCTTTCTCTGGTGCAGGTGAGAGATAAAACTACTGCAGTAGTACAACTGCTACTAAATTAATTGTAACAGTTCAATTAGAACTCAAATGAACAGACTCTCTCAGCTTTTCTCCTGAAATATGAAGGCTAGGGGATATACACGTCTGTTGAAGCAGTAAACTGAGCCTAATGATATTAGTTTGACTGTTCTTTCTATCAATAAGTAATACTGAGAGCAGCAAAGGTGGCAATCAGAAGAGACACATACCAGTCTGCCACCATCTTGAGGGAAAGCCTACTCATTACAATTCATATTTTTATACAAAACATGTTATGATCACATTCAAATGCCATTTGCAATATCTGAATGCCTGTTCCCACCCATTTGAATTATATAAACATAAATCCTATTACTAGCATGGCTACAGTCTAAGTAATATACTTGTATGCTTGTTTAACTAGCAGGTTTGGAGCTGTGCTCCAAAAAGTTAAATTGTGAGTTTAAACAACATAAAAAGAGATAATCACTTTCAAAAGAATAAGAATTGACAGGCAAGTGCAAAAACAAGAGCAGAAAGTAAAAAGGAGAAAAGGAAAGCAAAAAGAGAACATGACTAGCTTCCTGTTACTTCACTAAGGACAGTGCATACACACAGTGAGAATCTGCATTATTGTATGGTTTATTCCAGGTAGTAATTGCATATTAGAGATTGAGATGATTCAGAACTCCTGGCTTTGTGAAATATGAGTAGTTTTTCTTAACTTGTTTCTAAACATTTTTAAGTTATGCATTACGCATCACACCACACGTCCCTATGAGCTGCTGCTCAAAAGCTGGTTTTGAGAATGCTGAAACTACAAGCTCAGAATAAAAATGTTACCCTACTGCATTACTAGCAGCATGGTAATAAAAGCCCATATAAATTCTTCTTCTCAGAGCAAAACATGGAAGGCTCACAGAAACAAGGCCAATAGTACTGCAGTCTTCATGACTACCCATCATGCATAGCTAGATACAGGACTTGCAACACTGTCTTTCATGTAAGTGAGGAATAAGGCTGCTAAAAGCAAAAATACACTACAGTGTAGGAACTACAACTGAACCATAACACTGTGCTCCTCCCCAGCCCCCTCCCTTTTTGGTTTTGGTTTTTGTTTGTTTGGTTGGTTGGTTTTTGTTTTTTGTTTTTTTTTTTTTTTAAAAATTCTTATTTTCAATAAACATTAGCCTGGAGACAAAGCATTATATTAAACAACACCCAAGACATCACATTTTAAGAACTAATTTAAAAGCTGGAAAGCAGTATTTCATTTGGGGTTTTGCGTAGCTAGCAAAATTCTATTGACCTAGCATTTCACATCCTCTGTTCATACTAAAGCACAGACAGACCACATTATTCCTCATTGTGACCATTTGCAAACAAAGAGAAAAGGAACCCTCATACACTTTTAAAAACCATAAAATTCAATCAATTCCATACCTGACAATATACTCTTGACTAATGTAGCTTGCCTTGTATTAATAAAACTACCAGTATTTTATAACCCCGATTTAAGTCTCAGAAGATGAAAATCAAAACACACAATTAGCACAAATAGCACAGGAAAAAAAAAAAACAAAACAAACCTGACTTATTTGTAAGGGTTACCTATGATGAACTGAAAATTACTGCCTTTCACTCACCTGAAGTACACCTACCATCTAATAAATCTGCCACCCTGATCAAAAATTACGACATGTACAACTGAGTTAATCATTGTGCAATGCCAATAAAATTTCATAATAGGACTGCAAACCACAAGAACCCCTTGCCCTAGTACTGCATACCAAGACACAGGCCACACTTCACAGTGAGCAGTTTCAAAAAGACAAATGAGACTGTCCAACATAGAACTGAGACAGTCTTTGCAAGATTCAGGTTTAAGGCAACAGACTAACAATCACCACAAATGAAGACAGACTAAAGAACAACATCTGTGTCATGGGAAGTGAACAGCAGGAAACTTAATCACTTAAATGCAGCAGCTGATTGGTCCTGCAAACACCACTGCCTATGCTTTCCTTGTCTGAGGTTGGGAAGTCAGCAGCAAGGGTAGAAGACGAATTTCTCCCTGCTGATGAACGCTTCTACCACAGTAACTGCTTAAGCACTACTTATAATTGCCCTTAGAATTGGGTGAAGTTTTCCAAAGTATGACTTCTGTGACTATTTTAATCAATGCTAACTGAAAATAAAACAAAGCCAGTACAGAGGAAAAAAGGAAGAAAAATTACATTTTTATGCTATTTCAATACAGAAGATCCTTAACAAATCATAGGGATTGTATATAAAGCTCCGCAAATCTCCATACCTTTCCACAATGCAAATTTTACTTCAAAATGTCTTTATTAGTAACTGAAAAAAGTCCACCTTTTATGCTCTAAGAGAATTAAATATACAGTAAGGATTCAAAGCGTTCCTGACGTTCTTTGAAAGAAACAGCTTTCCTAGATATTCAATCTTTTTCTTAATGAAGTTAATGATTATATAAATATTAAGAATTGAGATAACCTTTCAAGTGCTCTTCCTACCTTTCTTCATGTTGTAAATTAAGCTAATGTTTGCTTTAAAAATCTGCTATATTTACAGTTACCAATGCAAAGAAATAGCTAAAATGGTAGATCCCATATCTGCACCTCTGAAGTCATATTTAAATCTATTTATAGGTAAGTAAGAATAAAGGTGTTTCACTAGCTGCAACATACTGGTGATGGGAGGGCTTAATGATATATTATCATAAATTGGTTTATTTGAGAGTCTGTCTAGAATTCCTTCTGAGTTTAAACTTTAGTCATGGGCCTTCTACAAATTATTGCATTTATATGTATCTTTGTTCAACATTTAATGTCAAAGGATACTTTGCACTTTTTGAAGGCATTACTGCTACTCTATTCTAAGTTCCACATAGCCAAAAGCCTTAGGTACAATGAGCAAATTATACTGTTTTCACCTGAAGAAATTGGGAGTTTAAGACCATAAGACAAGATATAATAGGAGGGGGCTCCAGAAGTCTGAATCTTAAGCTATTTTTGATAATTTTTTTATGCAGAAGCCAGCTATGAGCTACTTATTATCAGGCTTACAGTTAACACACTGATGCCAATGCAGGGTTATGAAAATATGAGCCTCCCTATCACTTTGATCTCTGAACAGTGACAATAACAAGAACAGACTGTTCCTTAGTAATTACCTCTAATGCCTTGTGGTAAAATATCTTAGCAACCCTGGAATATTCTGAAGTCTTAAGATCCACACCGCCTCCTGGAAAAAGTACCCTGAAAGGCAACATCCAAGAGTCTGATTAGCAATGGCGATTAAACTAAAAGCTGGTCAATGTACACAGAGAAAGGTCTGATAGTGGTTTTAAGGGTAGGATTCAGGTCTAGATTCAGACACCTTCACTTCAGAAATCTACATATAGTCATCTAAGCTTCCAGGGATCTAGTCAGAAAAGTCTAATAGCTTTTCTAGAGCAGAAACCTAAGTCAGTAGGCTGGTCAGCCCTTTAGACTCCACTGGCTCTACCAACTTGCATGGCATTAATTACAGGAGTTTAGACAGCTATCGCACACACAGGCAGCAAAGTTTAGGTGTCTCAGTCTTTAATTCATATCCTAAATCTCAGTATTCTTCTACTGAAGAATAGTAACTGTTACAAAGTAGTGACCAAGCCTAGTGCAATGTAAGGAAGAGGTACTCTCCTCTTAGAACAGAAAATACACAAAGCATACAGATTTCAGCTGGCACACAAAAGGGTTGCATCCCATGACTCCATCAAATCCTGACCTGACCCTTAGCTGGCTCTGCCTACCATTTTAAAATCCTGACCCTGATCTTAATTCACCCTGTTCCATTTCAGAAGAAAAACTGGCCCTGACAGAGAGACCTTCCTATTGCAGACAACACAGCCCCAAAAGTTCCTATTAAAAAGGAAGAAAAAAGTATGTTTGGCCACACAGAATCTGATGTAGCTGAAGATGACAAAACAACCTCAGGGACAATTTCAAAGAAACAGTGCACAATGTTTTTCCACCACAGTAAATAATCAGCAATTGCTATTCTCTGTGTCACTCCCCAAAACCAAACACCACAAAAGAAAAAGATATACTGCAGTCTAGCAGTTTCCACATGTATGCATGATGACATGGGAAGTAATCAAGCACTATCAGCAGCAGTAACATGTAATAAAGGAAGTCTCTTCTGGCTATAAGTGGAACAGCAGCCACAGAACCAACAGAACTGAACTCCCTAACCCACTGGGGCAGAACCTCAAGTAGATTTACTCAAGCCACATCCACCAGTTGCTGATTTTTCACCAAAATGGCTGAAGGATTTTCTCTACACTTCCGTGCTCTGGAAATAGCAACCTACACCAGTGAGATGCAAGCACCTAGAAACAAACACCTCAAATGATCCTCAGCATTTGAGTGTGCATTTATACCATTGCGACTGTTTAAGGTGAATGATGCACAAAAACACACAAAAGCCACCAAACACTTGGTGAAAAAGTAGAGCAGTATTCATAGAATCACAGAATAGTTAAGGCTGGAAAGGACTTTAAGATCATCTAGTTCCAACCCCCCTGCCATGAGATCACTCTCCAGTGCCAATATAGAAAACTAATACAGCTGAAGATATTTTCAGAACAGATCAGATTATAGATTTCTACAGAGATCTACAATCTCTATAAATTAGACAAATAAGGCGATCCTTACATGGAAGAAGTGGAAAAAATACTTCACCTGTTCCTTTAGTTCAAACAAAAAAACTGGCCAATACTAATTAGGAAAAACAACTGTCGTTTCTGCTAATCCTAAAAGGAAGTAACCCATTAAGTAGCAATGATAATGGCTTGACATTGCCATAAGCAGATTAAAATGCAACTACCTGTATTCCAGTATCTCTAACTGCTAAAGCTGATGACATACACTGCATTTCAAAGGCTATCCCAGGAGTACCTTGCTATATTCATAATATTCTGTCTCTAATACAGTAAATTTCATTATTTTAAGAAAGTAGTGATATACAGTAAATAATTTTCCACTGCAAAGAACCTGGAGCTCAGCTCCTGCAACATGAAATTTGGAGGTATTGCTTATATTAAGTTTCCACTGAATGGAAAGTCCTTCCCTCAAGCGATCTTTTCTGTTATTTACACACAGCTGTGCTGTGGAAGCCACTACCTGACAGAGGAGGGCAGTAAGAGGAAATCTAGAGTCGCCTCACCCACCTACACAGTACAAATCAAAACGCCAGTCATTGCAAAGACAGAAGGATAGGGAACTGGATCAAACTGCCTAACACCCTCTTCTGCACCAAGGCAGGTGGTGAGGTAGAAAGAATGGGAGACCCCATTGGTACAAGTCCTTCTAGCAACCAAAGAGAGTCTGGCAGCCATGAGAAAGGGATGAAATTATTCATTTTGTCTCCAACATGAGAGGCCACAGGGGAGAAAATGTCACTGTCTTACATCTGCTTATGCCACAAGACTGTAAAGACCCACATCTTGGTGCACAGGGCATGATGTGGAGCGTAAGAGGACAATGCTTCCCCCAGACAGCCATGGGGCTAAATCTAAAAGTTCTATACATGTTGATTAACATTCTAGTACATGCATGAACTTAACAAAAACATTCACGGTTTAAGGTGCTGATCTCATGACTACAAGTAGCTCAGCCACATGCTATGCGCTCATGTACAATCAAGCCTGTGACTGTAGCATCAGCTGATTTAACTCTCCTAAAGTCCACTTAGCACCAGGAAAGCATAAAAGGTTTTGACTTTGTTTAGTCCACAATTAAACTGTGTTAAATTAGACCACATCATCCCACACTTAAAATGCAGGAAGAATACATGCCATAGGGCAGCTGGAAAGTTAGAATATTTGTCCAACAAAGACCTAAGCCACCGAACCATGACAGGCAAAGACAGGTCATTCAAGCAAGAAGAAAAAGCACCCACATAGAAAAAGGTAAGAGAGACTGCAAATCAGAAACTTCTGTGAGAGAGGAGATAAGGGAAGGAGCAGAAGAAACAAGCAAGGGTAGGAACAGGGATTAAACACCCAACAAGTGCTATTAAATATTAACATTAATGTGATCACTCAAATAAGGAAGAGGAAAAAATTAACAAAGAAGAAATGGAGTTTTCACTTGTAAATTTGTTAACCACTATAATGCCACTTCTCTCTGCCTGCAGACAAGCATAGGAAAATGTCAGGATGGGCCTTGGCACTGCTGCAGATTATCTGACATGTGCTCCTCAAGGAAGGAAAGGCAGCAGACTGACATCAGACGAAATAGTGCTCTGTCTGTATTTGAACGTATTTACGTGTCTGAAGCACTCAGCACAACTCTCAAGAGAGTAGGAAGGGTTCTTTGGAATACAACAAAGCTCAATACCAGAACTATCACATCTTTCAACAGAAAACTCAGTGCTCAAAACTTACCCGTTAATAGAGTGGAATATTTTATCATATTCTTCGTCTGAAAGATTTAATCTGAAACACCAAGAATACAGTTACAGAATACACATGGAAAATGCATATTTAACCACAAAAATATCATCATGATTGAAGTGAGACACAGAAAATATGTAGAAAGCATGCTTTCAACAGAATAAAATAGACCCATACCAAACAAAACATTCCACCTGAAAGAGTTCAACCCACAGAACTGACAATAGGGCCTTGTCACATACAGTTCAAGGTTAGATACTAAGAGACCCCTTTGAAGGCACTTGTTAAACTTGACATTTATATGAGTGGCATGGTTATTATTTCCTGCAGACTGGCAACTCCGGTTTCCAATCGATTCCCAGAAGGGCAGAGCTGCAAACAGTGGGTCACACCCATTCTTCAGCAAAGATGTAGTTAAGAGGCGCAAAGATGAGAAAGTCCTCAGCATCAGCAAAATGTCAGCAGACCAGCAAGGTGGCAACACTCCTTGCAGACCTGATACACTGGGTATATTCAAAGGGTTCAGCTTTGCTGCATCTAACTTTGTTACCAGACTTAGAAGCCTCCACTCATGGATGAAGCTTCTGGTCAGCAAACATGCTGAAAGATCTACCAGCTGCGTGAGGAATATTGCTTCTAATCCAGGCACTTAACTGGAGCTCTTATTTGACTGTGTAGATATATCCTACTGTAATTTTCTGCAGCTCCGTTAGTATTAAGTTCTGAAATTTTAACATTTAACATTTAATTTTAACATTTAATTTTAACGTTTTATTTCACTGGGTTTACTATTTTATAGCTAACTGTTGGCTATGAAGTATTGGCAGTCCTGTTACTTTCTCTGCTACTTTTTAACTAACAACAAACATAAAACACCACATGGATTCAGCGACCCACAGTTTGAGCAGAACTGGACTTCAGTTTCTCCAAGGAGTACTGACAGCCCTTCTCCATTACCTGAATTCTAGGACTACACAATGTGACAAAGATGGTATGTATGTATCTAGATATGTGTGTTTGTGGGGTGCTACACATTAGACTGAATATAGCTAACTTCAAAGAACTAGAGATGCAAACTCCGGAGGGCAATTTTACAAGTAAAAAAGCTAGTAATTTCAAATAAATGTAATTTTTAATATTTCTTCTTACATATAATAACATATTTCGATAATAACATGTTTCAGCCTGCTTTTATTCCGTTTGCTTCTAAAACTCCCTGCAGATTGTGGTATCTTCAAATAATCTTTGAGGAGCTTTAAACACTCTCAAAAGCAGCACAACTGCCTTCTGTGCTCTAAGATAATACCATTAAGTTAAACAATTATTACCCACTTGTGAGGATGTAAAAATCTACCTTATTGGCACAACTCGGGCACCAGCAGATTCCAAAAACTTCACGTATGAAGCTGCTATATAAGAACTTCCAAATCTGTGGAACTTATCGAAGTGACACTCCTGTGCCAATATCCCTGAAGGAGCCAAGACAGAAAATCAGGGCTATACAAACAGCAAATGCTACACACTGAAAACAGAATTAAACTCCAAAACCAGAATTAAACTCCAGTTTCCTACATGCATAATATTTACCACCTGAAGGAATTCCAAACACTATGACACTGGGGCATCAATTACGATACCTAGTCACAAGGCACCAAATAAACATGCATTACCTGACTAAGACTCACCTTCTCTGCTTTAATTATTCAGTACTACAACTCCTTTTAAATAAGCCATAGTTTTTTGAAAAAGGTATATATAGTGTAACATTACTGATAAAAGCTTTAACCAAACCCATGCTCACTCCACACAAAAAGTGACAGGATTTTATAGGATCGTTTGGGTTGAAAGCGACATTAAAGCTCATCTAGCTCCAACCCCCTACCACGGGCAGGGACACCTTCCACTAGAAGAGGCTGCTCCAAGCCCTGTCCAACCTGGCCTTGAACACTGCCAGGGATGGGACAGCAACAACGGCCGCCAGGGCCTCACCACCCTCACAGTAAACGCCGATCTGCGTTCCCTCGCCCAGGACAGCGAAGGCAGGGTGCGAGGCAACCCTCAGGCCGACAGGTAACCCCCCACCCGCCCCTTACCAATGATGGGTCTCTCATTGCCCCCCGCCAGGCGGCCGCGCAGCACGACGGAAGCCACGACGGCGCAGCGGAGCAGGAGCAGGAGCAGGAGCAGGCTGGCTGCCGGGCCGGCAGGAAGCCCCGCGAGGCGCCCCATAGCCACGTCGGCCGCTGCCCGCCAGCACCAACCGCCCAGCCACCGCCGCAGCCCTGCGCCGCACAGCGCCCTGCCCCCCTTCGCCGCGGGGCACGCCGGGACATGTAGTTCCGGCGGCGGGGAGCTGAGGGCCGCGGCCGCAGGGAGGCGGCGGGCTCGGCGGGGCTGAGGCCCCTCCTCAGTGCTGCGACAAAGTAGTTTCTGCATCATTAACCAGTGACAGACCAGCCTGGTTCGACTAGAAGAGGTTTATTAATATAATGGCGTTAATAGGTAAAAAATTATAAAAACACTGAGCCTTACATTGTGCTTATGGTCAGTTGTGAATTATTTGCATCATCTAACAGCAAATGTCTGTTTTTAGACGCACCCCTTATATTCTTAAATAATAATGCACCTAGAGATGTTTGTTTCTTCCTTTTGTTGACTCTGCAGCTCAAAGCTCCCAGACACCTCCCATCATACAGACACCTCTTCCAGTCATCATGCAAATGTTCTCATTTTATTGTGTCCTTACTATTAACAGCAACTGCAACTGAGAGTTCCTACAGCCCATGTAACATGTAAACATTAAAAAACAATTAACAGTGAACGAAAAAGTAACTGCACTCTGTGCTCTAACTGTTGCGTTAGCAAATGTGGTACCATTTAGTAACAGATTCAAGGTGTTATCCGAAGATATTTAGGACTTAATATTCACAGAGTTGGTGCAGTCCAAAGGAAGATTTAAAAAACCCGGCTACATTTTGTACATGTGCATATACATATGCAATCAAATGAAATCTCTGCTACTAAAGCAGCAAACAATTAGAGACTGGTTGCATAGGGAAAGTTTAAATCTTCCTGTTCACTGAAACACGGTTTGTTCCTTTATGTGGTTTCCATTCAAGGATTAAAATTGCAGGAACATAAAATGAAGACAGTAACTTCAGTTCCCTAGTTTGTAAATGACTTGAGACTTGAGTTACACACTTGAAGAACTGCCAGATGCCTGACTACTTAGCTTATTTTCTTATAAAGAAGAATTAGCACTTCACTGAACTCCTCTATTTAAGGAGCTTCTATATCACAAAATAGTTCAATCTGAGAAATAGATAGATGAAGTATATGGTCATATGAAAACATATCTGAAAAATGTTTCTTTACATTTAGGCTCCATACCAAATATTTCCTGAAAGAGAATGAAAAATGCTTTTGAGTAAATGAGGGAACTGGAAGAAAAAAAAATAATTAAAAGGTCTTTCTCAGTTTTGGAATAGCTTTGCATCTGGCATTCACCCTACCACAGCAGAAGAAAACAGAACCAACAAGTACTCTGTGGGTCTTTCACAGATGTTCCTCTTGCTAAGAAAGAACACCTTACAATAGCTTTTCAATAATACAGTATTAATGATAATCTAAAAAACAGCGTTTCTGATTTTATACAATTTCTCCTCACTTATTTCCCCGAGCATATATTAATACAACATCCCAATGTATCCTGAAGATTCCAAAATAACTGAAGTTAGCATTTCTAGCTATTTGAAAATCACAGATTTGTTCTACATTCATTTATATGAAGATTCATATGGAATGTTTAAATACACAGTGCTTCTGCAAAGAACCCCTAGCTTATTTCAAAACAGAGTTAAAAACTGTAAACAAACTCTAGGTGTACTGACAGAGTTTTGTAACAAAAAGCCCAAGGAAAAGTAAAATAATTTTTTTGATTATTAAATACTGGGGGTTGCAGGATGATACTGCTATGTAATGTGAGTGATAGCTTTTACACAGCTATGGTACATATCTGAATAACGGCCCTTAAAAAATGTTTTCAGTAAGTATGGATTTTTTTTTTCTTCACCCCTACAGAAATAAAGAAATGAAAATTAAAAATAATTTTTTCCAGTGCCTAACAGAAGACATAAAATGTTGAGTTGCCAGTTACTTTTCTGAAAACAAAACGAAGGTACCCAGCATCTCTGATGCTGAGGTCCAAAGTGATCTAACAGTACCCTTAAACCACACAACAGATACTTCTAAAGTTCAGGGCCACAAAGAATAATCTACTTCACCCTGCAGAACAAAGAGCTACTGCAAGCAGCTAAAAACTCTTGATCTCTGTTAGGCTCTACAGTAGGAATTAAAGGCGATCATATTGTGAGTTGTTTACAGCTTTTCCACAGACATTATCTCTCTGAGGAAAGAAAATCAGAATTTTCAAGGTTGTTTTGACTCTTATCAGTTCCTCCTCCTGATTCATACTGTTCTTTGAAGAACAGGTACATGGTGTTTTCCTAAACTGAAAGATCACTGTGTTAATTAAAGGAAGCTGCACAAGCAGCACAAAGATTAACACAAATGTCTCACTGCTGAGTGACTGTTAATTTGACAATAAGAAAATAGTACTTTTCCCTGAGAATCAATCAAAAAAGCAGCCTCATTTCACTTTTTGTAAATTAGCCCCACTGTCATACTTTCCCAACAAGCTTATATACCCCATTCATATTCTGTTCTTTGTTGTAACCTGTTGTCTTGACAAGGCAAGACAGAGGAGCTAAGCATAAGGTTCTTGATTGCATTATTACAGATGAGTTGTCTCCAAAGACTTAAGAGGAGCAGTTATCAATTTCTGATATCCAACACACTATTGAGCTTTTTGGCATACAAGTTAATAATCACAAACAGTACTGTAAATATGCAGAATTCATTAATCTCTTCAGACGTACATACTGATAGGCTCCAGTTAGTACAAAGTGCAGTCAGTATAGTACTCAGTGCCCTGCAAAGACATTCTGGTTTCATTTACATTAATTTCAAGTTTACATGAAAGATTTTGTACTAAACTTATTTCCAGTGTTCAACAATTGAAATAATACTGTAGTAACGTTACTCATGGGCAAACAGAGAAATGCTCTGAAGATAATCTGCAGATGCCACTATAAAGTCCGTCCATTCCTTGGCCAGCTCTTCAAAGGAGACTTCCTCCCCCCCATACTCCTGTGGGAGAATGCTGACAGGAAAGTGTTCGGTCAGAGTCTGCATGTAGTTATTTCCATGCATGTATACCTACAAAAAAATATGAAAAGCATTTACTTGGGTATGAATGCTAGACTACAGAGTGAAAACAGGCAGCACAGAAACTCAGTACAAGAGCTGAAGCCACCAGCCCAGTTTGACTAGACAAGTCAAATTCTTCATAATGAGCTCCTTAAAATGAAGGAGAAAGTACCATGTAAGTAAGTTTCCCATGGGTGCACAAACTGTGTGCTCAGTACCTGCAGCTTGGTGAAGCAGGCACTACAATCCAAGAACTGCATTTTATGCAGCTGCAAGCACAGGAGCTGAAACGAACTACACACTTGCTCCAGATTCGTTTTAGCAACATTTAACAGCTAAAGTGAGCTAAACCATGGGAAGACTGGTACTTGGTCTTATCATTATAGTTATCATGCATTTGGCTTTTCTGTCATTTCCAAGAAAAAAACAGTTTGGCTCCTGGCCATTACTATCTGTTTCTGCCACATGTACTTAAAAACAGCATTACGCAGTATGCATGTAGGTTCACACAGCCAAGGAGGAGATTCAAAAGAATGGATATCTTGGTTATTACATTTCAGGTCCATCTGCAATTAGATACTGGACTGTGCCTCCTTTTTAACCCTTCTAATACTGTAGTTTTGGTTCTTCTTGCTTTATTGCATCTACTTTGCAGCCTTATTTATTACTTTCAGTCAGACCCTTTTATATGTCTCTTATTAATACGTGACAAGAATTGTCTGCAATTATTATTACATGAAAACTGCAAGAATATGCACTCAAAAGGTACCTGTCTGTCTTTTATCTAACATTTGCCCATTAGGAATTAAGATAATGAGTGAATAGTAATTACTCCTATTAAGGTATGGGGAACTGGCCCTTAGAAGTTTGTTCTGAGATCCTATCTGTAACTCAGCCTGGAGACAAGCCAATCTGCTTCTGTTCCATTCCATGAACTAGGGTACCCGGTTTGTTTTCTTTTAGGCCTTTACTGTCCATCTGCCTTCTCTTCTGCTTTTTTGAGTTCTATGCTGAGATAGTCTGAGCTGGATCAAAGGACATGGGTCTTTTTTCACAGGTAGTAATGTAAGAGATGAAGAGCCATAGCTTCAGGCTACTGGAACATACTCCCTTTTTTATCCTCTTTCACGAGTGAGGGACTGCACAAGGCTCCCATAACAAAACACATGTTAGGAAAAGGGTACTGGCAAACAAATGCTAAGGGTGACCAGAAAAAACATGGATCTACTGTCCCTGAGTGTCATAGCTACTGCAAATGCGCAAGATCCTTGTGCTGAGATAAGGAGACTTCAGAGTGGGAATAGCAATAGGCAGGACTGCTTACTTTGTACCTTAGTCTGCTGTTAACATTTCACAGTACTTTAGTGTCAGCTGAAATCTCCAATATTCTTCCTATGCTACAATAAACCAGAATTCTTGACATGCTTTTGCATCCACATGCAAACAGGTTTTCAGATTTAAAATTGCATAAACACTTAAAACAACTAAGAACCTATTTGGAAAAAAACCTGAACTTAAGCCTGACCGATTTTTGATGCATGAATGCCTCTGTAGGTCTTTCAGAACTCAAAAATTGTCTTCTACAAATTCTGCACTACTTGGAGCATAACATCACTTTTTAATGACAATTTCTCATTTATAGGCACAGTGCTGGGAAATCCAGGACCTATTTATTCCTAGTGCTGCAGAAGAATTGTTGTGTGGCCTTAAGCAAACTATTTAAGCTCTCTGTGCCACAGCATTTTTTCTCTTCAGAGTGGGATAACAGCAACTGCTTGCAACTCTCATATCACTGATAACTGCAAATGCTTTACAATTAAATTCTGGAGGCCTGCATGGCACTAACACACAAAAATGGTTTATGCTTTTCAGTGTTCAGGAGTACCAGATCCTAAGGGAAGTGTTACAGATCATCACGTAAGGGTTTTGTGGCAGAAAGAAATATTTGCGTGCACTCACCCGTTCCTTTATTTTTTCAGTGAGAAAAGGCTTAATTAGAGCGAAGACTGGGTGAAAGAATAAAGGCTCATTTATCAAGTGGATACCCCGAACTTTCAGTGGAAAGGAATCCTGTCAACATACATGAAAAAAGGAATAAGTAAAAAGAAAATTTTGAAAATATTCTATTGTTAAGGACAGTCTTTGAAAACTACGTAGTCCATAAGTTAGAACATTCCTCCTGACCCTACCAGTTCCTACACTTCAGAGTGTTCTGAATTTACACTGCCCCAATAACACTTAGAAAAATCACATCAATCACATCAATGTTCTTCCCATTAGAAGAGGAAAAGGGGAGGGAAACCCAAACAAAACAGAGAGGCTGACTTGTAAAAAAAAACCAACTACCAAACCAGAAAAATAAAAAGAAAACCCTCACCAAATTATACTTGAGTAATGTACATAAAACTTCTGCTCAGCCTTTCCTCAGAGGTACAGTTTTTCACAAGAGAGTCTGCTGCTAATTTACAAAAAAAAAATCTATCATACCACATGCTTTCATTGGTAATTTATAGCCTTGAAGGATAGTATGTAAATATGTATAAATATAAACCATTGAAGCTACTAACTTCAGTTGAATAAATTATAATTTAGAGACAAGCCTTGAAATTACTGGGTATTTGAGCAGGCCAGAAATTCAGCTTTCTACTTGCATTCACAATTCATTTAGAAGTTCCATACCTTTGAAAGTTAAAAGAAAACACTGCAGTGCTGAAAGACAGTATTATGTAATAGGGCAAGTACAGCTTCCATTCATACTTCACCTGATACTACCTCTGCAACCAGAAGTTTTCTGCTTTTAAAAATGGTACTTCTCACAAGCATTTCTCCCCATTAGTACAGCAGCTCTTCTCGTATTATTTCGTGCACTCTTTTATGGATAAAAAACCCCAAAAACAAACCTCACACCTTTCTTAAGTGCAACTCCTCTTAAATTTTAATGTATGATAAAGACCGTAAAACTATCAGATTATAGGTTTACTGCATGCTATTATGTGCTATCATATACTTAAAGTCTACTGTCATGTTTTTCACAAAACAATTTGGTTTTGCCTGAGGTAATAGATTTTTCAAGATCATGTCACTTACACTTCCCATTTCTTAGTATGTATTTCCTTTCTATTAACTTCCGTTTCTTCCTACAGGGTAATAATTTGCAAGACACATTTCTAAAGTAAAAAAATGGGTTGAAACTAAGATTACTTAATTTTTACTTATAAGTATATTGAAAAACATTATGACAAGCTGTGGGTGAAATATATGAACTCAGTTAAAGTGACGAAAGGAACCTGAAAACAAATAAGTTAAATTTGTTTCTCTTCTTAGAAAAGAACACTGGAAACACAAATGTTTTCCATCTGTTTTTTCAATGCCTATAATAAAAATTTATAAGCTTGAAAAACATACAACAGATCTGAAATACGTTATGATGGAAACATGACATTCAAAGAATTTCCTGGTTTGAGGTAATGGATCGAAGCCTTTAGATGTAATTGAAAATCCTGTTCTACCTCCTTTCTGCTCTACTACAAGATTAAAAAATTACTAGCAATTTTTTTACTTCCTCAGAAATCAAGTGAAACACTTTAACTAGTCCAGTTCTCATGAGATCTGGCACAGGACCATATGAACATCAAGAGTTCTTATTTTAGATGTGGAAAGTTGGGATATCTTCTGGTTTCACAGAAGTTTCACAGAAGGTACCAAAAAGGAAGAACAGCTGAAGTTACAGTGATACTAGTTCAACAACTAAGCTTTGACTGAACCTCAGATATGAATCTTACCAAATCAGAGCAAGAGATTATTTCCCTGGCTCATTTCCACATTGTGGGCTAACCACTTTATTATCACTGACTTTCAACCTAATTTCAGAAGGAAAATAGGACTACATTATAGCTTGTCTGTCAATTCTCTATCCCCTTCTTCTTTTCCTGCATTCCTTTTTTATTTCCACTCATATCCATTGGCAAAGTTCTAACAAATCTGTTAGAAAAGAACAAGTCTTAAAGGCAGTAAAGTCCCTACACATTTTGTGAAAAATAGGCTTATTTAGCAGTAAGTTGGACAACAAAATGCT
>JAOEHY010018723.1:0-27815 GCA_025447955.1 Psilopsiagon aurifrons
GGCTGAAAGTCAAAACCACAGCACTGCACCAGCTACCAAGAAGGAGAAAAATGACTGCTACTGCTGAACCTATGACAAAAGGTCAAAGAGGGAAGGATTTTGCCCAGCATCAAATACACCATCAGTATCAGCTACTGCTACCAATTCTGCAGTAAACTCCAGACCAGATTCCCCTCTGCTGCTACTCCTGGAACCAGCAGCATCCCCAGAAACATTTCAAGGCAACTTTTCAAAACAACCAATTAAGTTTTACTTCAACAAAACCAAGGTATGGGTCTGCCTCAAGACTTCTAAATTTAGGTAGCAGGCTTATTTTTGCTTTTGTTTCTGCAAAACTCCTTGCCATCTTGAAGATAAGTTAGTCCTCGAGCACAGCTGTAAAGCACTGTAAAATACTGGAAACTAAATGGTGTTTATTCAACACGCACTTTGTTCTGTGGGACACACTGCGTTTTTAAATGCTGAAGGTATTTTGAGCTCACCTCTGAGTAAGCATATTTTGGCACTGCTCCCATTCACAGTGTGAAATGAAACGATTACCATTTTGAAACTAGCATGGTATGCAATTTGTCTGTTGCAGATAAAGCTGATTATATGGAAGCAGGCGTTAAAACTGCAAGTCTATGTGCTTTGCTCCAGTCTTTCCTAATGCTCTGGGAGAAGGACAGGGAGCATTACCAGGCTCCCAACTGAAGCATTTCATAGGCACTGAAGAGCTGTTACCTGCTGCCCAAGCTTCTAAAATATTTTAATGAAGATAAACCCCTATTTCTTTATCTGTCTGAATTACAGAGACTACAAAAATTACACTAAGTCCTTTTTTCCCTAAGGGGGTAGTTAGTGCAGAATTTCCACCCTCTAACTGGCTGCAGTGCTTTTCAGACAATGATTTTCTTACTGGGCCACTTTTTTGTGAACTTAATGATTAAACCAGCTTGACCTCTGGGTTGAGTCACTTCTGCCAGCAACAAGCTTTTTTTGTTTACTTCCTGGCAAAATATTCACCTGTTTGTTCATTTTTGGGGTATTCAGAAACTCTCCTCCAAACCCAAATCTGAAAGGGGGACACAGTGATAGTAACCGAGTGACATAACAAACCCCACCTGTGATTAATTTCAAATTTCCCTGTATTTCTATCTCTTGCTGTACTACAATTACCAAGACAGATGCATCTAAAGGAACTGGTTAAAATACCTTACATGAGGAGTGAATAATGCCATTAAGCTGTTACAAACAGTAGCAATAATTAGGGCTTTAGAAACTGAGAAGTTTGCCTTATTCTCGTCTGAGGAGGTAAGTGATGCACTGAAGGGGAAGGTACCAGTTACCTATAATGCTGACCATTTATCCTGTTTTATGCTTTTTAGAGAGGTCCCAAAGTATATCCCAGAGGCTAGGCACAATTCTGCTCTCACCATTTCCACCCAGCAACTCAACTCAATCTTTGGAAAAATCTGTCAAATGCCTTTCTGAGCAGAATGTCACTGAATGTAAGTATACAAATCCACTAACACCTCTAGCCTGTGGCAACGCAGGAAGCAGAATGCAGCAGCACCAGTTCCCACATCCTTCCAAAAACCACAAAGCAAACCAAAACCAAAAGCTGAGAACGGATCTTTGGCTGTTTTAGGAAGCAAATTTCCTTCACAGTGGAAGCAGAACCTAAAATTTGTGTAGGAAAAATCCTAACTATCTTACATTAAATGCAGTCAAATCCCTGAAACCAGGGAAAACCTATTTAGTTCTCAGATACTTTCTCATGGATTATTTAAAAAAACCCTAGTAATTAGTCTGAATGTGGCCTCTAGAAATACAAAAATTTGCTAGGTTTTTTCCTAACTGTCCAAGTTTTATAGTCAAATTCCTATTAGAAATGAAACCCCAGTTTTAGAATGGCAGAGTACAGCCTTGTCAATGCTACAATGTCAGCTAAACAACAAGCATATATATAGATAGATATTAGATGTACATATCCACCTTCCACAGAAAGGCAACTCAGATTGTAACTGAAAACTAACAGCACAAGAATGTTAAGGAGCAGGAATGGGGGGAGAAAAAACACCAAACCCAACTATCCTTTTGGGGATGGCAGACATGCCATTTTCCAACACTGTGGAAGCAAACTAGAGCACACTCTTTTTTTGTTTACGCTGAAGCTTGTTTTTATTTAATAGCAGCTCTCACAGGTCTTTAAATAATTCATAACGCAGTGCCTGTTGTTTAGTTCAAGGAGGGAGCTGGGAGAATGTTAATCAAACCAGAGATGAATTGGTACAGCTGTAAATATGCAAGACCCCTCCCGGATGAGCTCATCCCCTAGCAGTGGAGATTAGAATGACATCATGCTTGCCAAGCCGTGCGCTCACACTTACTCCCTGTCTCCTCCTCCCCACACAGGATTTCTGCTACGTTTTTTACACAGCTTTTTTTCCAAAAAATATTGCTATATACAGATACACCTGGGTAGCAGGAACAGAAGCTGGAGGCCCTGCCATTAAAACCATGGGGTTTGCTCTGTTAGATCTGTCACAGCTCTGGCACAGACACAAAAGACATGGCTTTCTATTTGGAAAAGAATGAAATGGCGTTATCAGTCCAGCTCAAAAAAACACTTCAGAAAAGCACTAGAGATATGGTTTTGAATAAGTTCCACAAGTACTTTTCAAAGGGTTGCTCAATGCTTTTACTTGATTTTCACCAAGCATGCAGCTTCACGATCTTTAGCTCTCAAAACCATGGCTCAAACAGATGTGTTTGCAAAACAAAATCTTTATATAGCCATGCTATAGGAAGGTTGAAACCTTTAATTTCTTTACAGCTGTTTCAGTTAGCCATCAGACACACAAGGCAGATACAAAAATATGCAACATAGGTCAACAGTCAGAATCTATTAAAAATAGGTAACTTAACAGATAAACTAAACAGTTCATAAAAAGTCATAGATAGAAATAATGTACGGGAGTGAAATGCTCTGAGAAGAATTCTGATACTAACCTGCAGAAATCCAAGGTGTTTTGCTAATTCTCCATGAACAGAAACGGCAACTTCATCTGCTTACTGTTATGAATATGCTTGCTCAGGTCCATAACAAGCTCAGTAACTTCAGTAAGTACAGTAAGCATTAATATTAACAAGCTCATTTCATACTTCATACTCTTCAGTAACTAAAGTTACCATTTTACTGGAGAAGTTCATAAAATTCCTGACTGCAGCAGAAATCAGAGCTCAGTTGCTCAATGCAGTCAGCATGCCACTCAACGAAATGAAATTGGAAACACCTCTCAGCCTCATAGCATTTACGGGTCTGGTAAACAGCCCACACAACGATCAGGTTTCATTCTTCATATTGAATAAGAGCATACTGTATAAACCCCCATATGAGAATGTAATGGGGAAGATATAAAATCTAAGAAAAGTTTTAAGCTGTATCACTATGAACTCCTCATAAAACAAAACAAATGCTTTCTGCAACTTTGACATTTTAGATACTTGTTTTCCTGTCCACTTGTAAAAGCCTTCATAGATAAACAACCTATGTTAACATACCCAAAGCTAAGTAATGTAGTTTTAATGTGCAGTGTCTCCTCTTACTTTGTGGTTCAGATCAAAACTAAGGGACCAGGTTTCTGCTCCAGGTGAGAGTGGCATAATACAGCTGCAGATGTTTATGGAGTTGCCAGTCATAATTCCAAACTGCTGGATTCCAAACTGCCTGTCTTCATGTTGCCTGTTGAACTGTGCTATCTAAAATATACAGTTTGGAGCAAAAAGAGGCACACGGTGAGTTCTTAGTGGCTGAAGACCTCTGCAGACAGCAGCATACAGGCCTCTGAAGAAAACTACTATAGCTTTTTAGCTGCACAGTAAAAATTGAAACTGAGAAGAAACCAAACACAGACAAGACACAGAAGCAGTGCCCTTGACAGTGATAAAGGATGTGGGACAGCAGGATGACTTCAGAAGTAAGCACCATGTGGCCTAAGCCAAGATAAAATGGGCACCAGAGCAAGAGGGGTTTTACAGCTCTCAAGGAGGCATGGCTGCTCACCTCAGGGGAGAACAGAACCAGGGTGGTTTGAAAGCATTAGAAATGTCTGGGGAGCAATTACAAACACCACCAAAAGAAAGCAATTGGTAGGAAGACACAAGTAGAGGGGTTGCAGAGAGGCAAAGGATCACTACAGCCTGACATGACCTGCCCAGAGCAGCAGCAGCAGCAGAAGCCATACTCCTAGGTCAAAGGATCTTTTTTGGTTTGAGGACTTTAGGACAATGATTTTGCATAGCATTTTTAGTATCTAGCGGTGTCATTCCTTGGCTAGGTCCTTTTTCAGATAATAACATTAACTGCCCACTGAACTGTGAAGTAACTTTTCCATGAACAAGCACGAAGCCTCATTATTTCAAACTAATACAAGTCCCAAATACATTTTCAGGCATGAGATCTGAAAAAAAATTAAAAATACATATGCCCAGAAAAGAATAAATGTATCAACAAACCCACAGTTTAGCCATGGCATTGTACGAGCAAAGCTACTACAGAACACCAAGACCAAAGCAAAGGACTGTAAGCATTCTATGATTCTATGATATCCCGCTGGGGTGGAGCAGTTTGAAGTCCTTCTGATGAGCAGCAAGTGGAACAGTAGCAGCTCCTATCACAGGAGGGCACAGTAAGACAAGGCCTGAACCCCTCAGACGGAGAATTTCTGTGGCACTTTGGGACATGTACAAACACAGAATGCAGTAAAGCAGTGCCTGCACAAATGCTCTGCCTCTTCCTTGAACCTCCTTCCACTCTGAGGAATTCTGCCTAGCTTTCCTATGTAAACAACTGCACATTGATATGCTCAAGATTTCAGAAAATAAGACTGCAGCAGAGGAAAACAAGCAAAAACATCCCTTCTGATCCAAGTGCAGATTTTTAATCTTGTAAACAGACTTTGTATTACGAAGAATTGTTTGGAAATCTCCCATCTTAGCTTCAAAGAGTTTGGAAATTAGCCCGCAGATCCAAATTCTGTAGCTTCATTCTACCAGTTTGAGGGTACAGACTTATCCTTCAATATTTACTCTTCTTACAATGTCAAACCACTTGAACCTTTCTCCTCTCCCACCCAAAATGAGATGCTTCGAATTAATCTGGACAAAGGCTAAGCAAAAAGAGAAAGTTCAGATGAAACAACAGATTGTTTCATCTCTCTACGCTATAACTGTGCCCCAGAAGATGCTAACAAAACACGTCAGTAACTCTTCTGCTTAAAAAGTAGTTTTAGATTAGTAATTTAGAAAAATTACTTTTTACCTAAGCTCTTCCCCATCTTCTTTCCATCCGCACACAGCAGCAGAAAGATTTAATGTAATTTAGTGACTAATGGCACAGAATCTTAGTCTTTAGTGTTTGATAAGCCTCTCCAAGCAGAAAATATGTAAATGGAAATAATGGAAAAACACTATTGACATAGAAGACTTGAATTTCTGCTGCTTTCAAAAGGTGCACAAAATGATTCCCACTTGGATAGTCAAAGTGTTAGGCTCACTTTGATTACTTATTATTAATGTTCCTTTTAAACAATCTAATTCTGTGGAAGTTATTCTGAAAATCTATGGAATACAAAACATGTATTTTCTGGAGATCATTTCAATGATACTACTACTATAGATATATAGACAGCAAGCAGAACTTATTTTCAACTTCTTAAAGGATGGTTTAAAGAAACCTCACAGAAGTACCATAACTGCATGCAAGAACTGCTTATGTGGCTTTTTCATAATGATATGTATTAATTTACATTTAGCTGATTGGCATAACAGATGATTGGAATCAAGGCCCTCTGTCAGTTTCTGGCAAGCAGAGATCTAAATCATGGGCACCACCTCCAGCTACAAAAGAAAGTGGATGCCCAAAAACAGACAGAGGTGATCGATCTGTTGTGTAACATTAGGAAGAAGGGGCACTTTATGGTATATTTGAAGACCCATGGAGCAAATCGGGTTGTGCAAGCACACAAAACACGCAGCTGGGAACAGTGAAAGTATATATAGAGAATAAGCAATAAAGGGACTTTTGGATGAAATAACTAGATGGGTTCAAAGGCTAAGATGGTCAGAAATAAAAGGAGTTGGACAATGTGGAAGGATGACTGGCAATGAGAGCACTATGTACTGAGAGGTGAGACACGGAAGTTAAATCACAGCAGAGAACAGAGACTTCACCACTGACATAGGTATCAGTGGACCAGAAAACACACCCAGAGGTGAAAATGAGACAGAACAGATCCCCAGGGAACAAAGCAGGCAATCTGTTGGACAAAGCTCAGTGATACGGAGGCACCAGCAGAGGTGCTGAAATGCCAGTGGGTAGAGTGGAAAGGCTTCCTGTTAGCGCAGGATTTTGGAAACCAGCAGAGAAGACAAAATCACTCTTCCTCACCATCTACTTAATTTCTCCACTCATATGGTTTCTTTTTGATGTGCCAGTGAGGCACTATAAAATATTGCTAATAAAAGAAGAAAAAGAAAATCAGCTCAGGTCTTGTGCTGGCCTGGCTAGAGAGGGAAAATCATCAATTCGGGTGACATGGTCTAGTGTGATACATCCCTGCCTGTGGCAGGGGGGCTGGAACTTGATGATCTTAAGGTCCTTTCCAACCCAAACCATTCTATGAGTCTATGATTCTATGAATTCACCAAAGCACAGCTCTAATCAATATTTAAAAAAAAAAAAAAATGTTTTAAATTCAAGTCAAGTCACTGTCTCTTCTAAAAATGCTTGTTCTCCAGTTAAAGATAAATAGCACTGGCATGATCAGAAGAATGCTAACTCTGCTCTTCAAAGATCCGCCTGTCCCTAACATCTGCTGCAAAAAGAGGTTTACTTTGGTTAAACACAACTCTTCCAGTTTCAACAAGATAAGGCAACCCTGTATTTTGGGGAGCTTCATTATTCCAAACTTCAACTAATATGATGCAACAAGAACTGCAGGGCACTGATGTACTACTTCAGATCCTCACATCAGTCATTAAACATGTCTTCTTCAGCTGAATCATGCACTTAAATAACCATTTATTTAGCTCTGCATCCCTCCACTAACAGCAGACTGTCACATTTCAAATACAATTTTGTTTCTTTGCACTCAGATGTTTCCACTGTGTGGAACAAGAAAAAGGAGCTCATCAGAATGAGATCAGTCTTGTAAGCATTTCCACACTGTTCAATCCTTGCGACAGGGTCCTTAGTTTGGAGAGCCTTGTTGACCAGAAGTGAAGCACTGCAAGAGACTGGTAACGTAAGGTGTAGGAACCACTGACACTATACAGCGACACTTTAGTACTGTGACTGTGATTGACATGTATTACCTGTAGTATTGTTTCATTTATTTATATGTACTTCTAAAATATGCACACATACCTTATAGCCCATTTTAAGTCTCCCAGAAGGTTTTGGGTTATTTTCCAGCAAAATAACAAAAAGAAAAATAAAATAATTATCTACCAAAGCATTCTTGTTGGTGCTTCTTCAGTGGACATTCAAAGCATGACCAAATTTGCAGCTGTATCTCAAATGGAGGAAGGAAGATCTGAATAAACTGAAAGATGGGAAATTTAAAACAAGAATTTGAATATTACACAGCTGAGAAATGGCTTGCTCTGCAAAAATTCATATTGCCATATAGCTTTGAGAAGAACTTCTTCACCTTCTAAGGGTGATCAGTAAGAGAAAATTACATGTGATGCAGTGGATCTCAATTATCAAGCCCTTCATCCAGTTTCAACTACTCAACCACCCCAGGCCTCCAGTGCCCTTGTGCACCTCACAATTGGGCTGGCAGGGCAGAATGACCTGCACAGAGCTGCACAGCAAGCCCTTGAAACCACCTTCCAAGAGCACTTCCAAATCAGTTTCTGCTTCTGAATCAGTTACACTGATTTTTAAGTAAGATCTGGGGGCTGTTGGGCGAGTAACTCCATGCTTCTCAGCCTTCAGTCCAGCTGGACATAATGGCTGCATGACTAATGACCAAACCAGACCACTTGCTGCAGGCACTGCCTCCTCCTCCTTCTCCTGCACCCCCCAGGTATTGCCCATCCCTCAAGTGATAACACTCCTACAACCACAATTTACTTAATAGATGATTGGTAACAGTTATTTGTGAATCACAAACTCATCTCAAAGTTTAGAAGGTCCCCTGCTTATCACAGAATCACAGAATAGTTAGGGTTGGAAACTCCCTGCCATGGGCAGGGACACCTCCCACTAAACCATATCACCCAAGGCTCTGTCCAACCTGGCCCTGAACACTGCCAGGGATGGAGCATTCACAACTTCCCTGGGCAACACATTCCAGCGCCTCACCACCCTTACAGTAAAGAATTTCTTCCTCATATCCAATCTAAACTTCCCCTGTTTAAGTTTAAACCCGTTCTCCTTGTCCTATCACTACAGTCCCTAATGAAGAGTCTCTCCCCAGCATCCCTATAGGCCCCCTTCATATATTGGAAGGCTGCTAGGAGGATTGGAAGGCTTCTTTAAGCTCCTCTTAAAACCCCTCTCAAATTCACTGCATCCTTAACATAGAATTACAGAATGATTTGGGTTGCAAGGGACCTTAAAGATCACCTAGTTCCAAACCCCTGCCACAAGCCCGGACACCTTCTACTAGACCAGGTTGCTGAAGGCCCATCCAACCTGGCCTTGCACACTGCCACTTCTGTGAGTTTGCATCTGAACCAGAGCGACACGCAGGTTATTTACCTGGAATATTAGTTGAATCTGTTCAGTTTGAGCTCTTCATCTATAAAAACAAACCTTTTTTTGCCATATGTTATACTAAAAAAATTTACATGCATGTAAAATATGCAGTGAATAAATGTAACTTACTCTGCCTTAAAGATCTTATTGAGAATAAACGTGTTTGAAAGAAACTTGTTAAGTTTGAGCTCCCACCTTCCTTCTAGGAGCACACAAGAAGGATTTTCAAAGGCTGTGGAGTGCCTGCTGTAGGAAGTGGCCAGCCCCTCGTGCTCCTCGGAGGTGACCTCATGCATGCCCCCCCAGCAGACTGCCTGCACCTCACTTCTGTTACACGCTTATCACAATATGCAGCGCTAACATAGCTGAAGTAGGCTCTGGCAGCTGTAACCTCTTCTACAAACACCCTCAGACTTCAAAGGTTATCAATGTCTACAGGTGTTTCCTTTGTTATTTTTTAATTGAAAGCAAAGAAACTAGACGTAATTAATCACTGCAGCTAACCGATTATGTGGAATTTGCTACCTTGAGGTTTTCCTCAGGAGCTGGAGTGACTTGGGAGCCTAAATCCCATTTTTAGTAATTCTTCATGAAACTGAACTGGTAAGGATGTAACTGCTGAAAGCACCGTACAGGTGGCTTTGAACCACCTACTGTCAAAGTAGTCATCTAGCGTCAAAGGAGTCATCCAGCTCATTCCTGTGGCCTGAGCTGTACAGAACATCAAACGTATGAACATGCGTTTTCTTACCCCAAAATTGTACCCTTCTCCTATTCACTTTTATATTTGGGGTAAGCAAGGTGTTGTGAGTTAAGGTTAGTTAGCTGAACTCTAAATGAGGTCTTGTGACTGGGTGGTTTTGCTTAGCATGAGTAGCCTTTTAGCATGGGAAGCTGAAGTTGCTGGAGGCTTAGGCATCAAGCAGCTAACTACCAACTAGATAAAGCTCACCTTAATTTACAACCTGTACTTAGTTATGTAAATGAAGGCCTTGAGACCAATGCAAACTGGACGATAATGGGGGTTGTATCCCTTAACAAGGAGCAACATCTGGAGGGATAAGAAATTTACAGTCCAACAGGAACTCAATGATGGAAGACAAGACCCCAGACCAAAATTCACCATTGGATGAAGAGGCATGTGCAAGGTGCACTAACAGTGCTGTTTAACTGCTCATCTGGACTGATCAGAGACTGGCAATGAACAAAAACTGCAGCAGGACAGGCAGAATCCACTACTAAGGCTAACAACTCCTTTGTGTCCATCTAGAAAATTCACTTATCCCAACATTTTGAGAAAGTTTGATAAACTCACATCCAGGTCTCACCACAAACCATCTTGGACAACTGCAAGTCTGGGTACCCAACACCTTTAAAAGCCATGCTTTACACGAGTTAATCACACAAAGGTAAAAGGTTTTAAATAAATAAATGACATTTTAAGAATGTGTACTTTTGACCATCCTTTGAAACCAAACATGAGAAAAAAAAAAGCATTTGAATATCTAAGAAAAACCATGCCCTTTTTTAATTTTTAGGTCATCAGGCATACAAGGCAGGAATGACAGATTTTTTTTTTTTATGAGAGGTGTAAGCTTTTATATGGAATGGAAGGAATTTTGTTTCATGTTTGGAGCAGAGGTTTCTCCCTATTTTCCAACTCAACTTTGAGGCGTGATTTTGAATGGGGACCTTAGATGGTAAGTATAAAAGGGGCATGAAAGTTAGAAACAGGAGCTGGCTGCTGGGAGTCAGAAGAAGGAAGGCAGGGCTGGCAGGAAGTCTCCACTTCTAATCCTGGTACAGCTCCTGCCTTGGTGGGAGGCCACTTCCTCCTGCTCAATCACTTCTTGAACATCTTTAAAGCGGTTTTGCTTACTGCTTTCTGTTATTTTAGAACATTAGTGCCTGTATAGCGCTGAATCATAAAAATGCTGTACTAAGCATTATTATTTTAATTGTCAGCACAGTTGCTATCCTGCACAGATTGAAGCAGACTTGATAGTTTTTGAAGTTTTATCACCATTGAGTAGTTATTTTTTCCACAAAAATAAACTGTCATCTTCCTGTGCATGCATGAAGTTCAGTTAAAAAGCAGAAAGCATCTTCTCTTCCACATTACACAGCACACTAATAAGAAGTGCTGCAGTACATCAGTATGTAACAGTGCACACACACGGAAAAGGGAATGTACATGGGAAACCACTTGCATCAAATGCAGTCGGCAAAGCAGCTGTTCTCAGAGTGATTAAGTTGTGGACACCACACATTTCAACTGGATGATGTACCTGAAAAATACTCAGTAGGAAATGGTAATTCCCTTTCAACAGAAGGTCATCTGTTCAACTACACTCAGGTCTAACTTCAGTCCAGTTCCCACAGGAAACAAAGTATCCTTGGGAGGGGAAAGGAAAATAGAAATGACCACTGAGACTCATCTAACCCACAGAGTTTCGGAATTCATGTTCAAAAGACCCTACAGATATGCATATTTTGATATTTTAATAGTCAATATTCTGATATTTTATATATACTACTATATGTATAAATACATACACTTACACAAAATAAATGCTCCATCACTACTGTTTTGCAATCTGGAGCTTGTCAAAACCTATCTAGAGCATCATTATTCAAATGAATAGCGATCAAGTTTCAGAGCTGCACAGATGGATGGTTGCCAACCCTCCCCCTTCTTTAGAGAATAAAACGATGCATCTGCTTTATACCTGCTGTAAACAAGCCATGTTTGAAGCACTGAATCCTCAAACCAAGACTCCCTACCTCCAGCAGCACTCTGCTGTTGGGAACCTACGTACATTTTGGGGGTCACAGAGGGAAGGAGACATGAGCAGAAGGAGCAGCTGAAGCACTATAAAAAAGAGACGTCTCAGTTTAAATTGCAGCGCTAAGAGCAGTGATAAGACTATTGCTTTTACAAGTGAACAACAGACATGCCTTCTCTAAACTAGATTTAGTGCCATCCTTCTGTGGAAAAAAGTGGCATTTCTGGGCTTTCAGCCACGCATGAGCTACAGCAAATTGGGTCAGGTCCAACACTGAGCCCATACAACACATTGATGTGGAAAATGTTATGCTCCCTTTCCCAGAAAACAAATTCTGGATTCGGTTTTCAGAACCTGTTACTGCTGCTACCACATGAAAATGCCAGCAGTCTCAGACGGTTAGTCTATTCGCTAACCTCACAGAGGTAATTCAACTTGACCAGCTATGGAGCTCCTCTCATTTTCCTCACCACTAGCTTACCTTCTGTGCTAAAATCAGAGAACAGAGGCAGCAGGGGAAAAACAAATAACAAAGCCACAGAAAATGCTGATGCTTAAAGGGCATGACCACAAATTCCTTATGAGCAACACAGAAGCCACAGGCATCTTTGGTTCCTGCTTGTGATGTGCTCAAGGGTTTCTGCCACTATGCATCTCTGCTGACGTGCCTGAGTCCTGTCCCCGTTTCTTCCTATCTCCAACCTGACTACCTAGATACCTGGAGGGTGCCTCAATCCCTTGCCCTTAGCAAAAGGCCACAGCCTCAACATCTGTGCCACCATGAAATGGGATATTCACTCACAGAATGTTAATTTTCAACTTGATTTGTGCAACCTGCATTAAACAGCAAGTGGTTAAAAGGAGTCGCTTCCATTCATCAAAAAGAGATTGGTTTCCACTATGTAAAATGATTGGGGGCAAATTAAAAAAAAAGGGGGGGCTGTATTGCTCTCCATGACCACTGGGGATGGGGATGAAGCAATGGATGTAAAAATTAGTGAGGGGGGATTTAGCTGCAACTGGAAAAAAATCTAGCAGTAAAACCATTTAAACCCTGGAACCCACTGATGATATTCTGAACAATAACCTCTCAATAGGTATCGGTTGTTAAGAACAGATAAGACAAACTGCTACCAAAAGGGATACACACCACTGATCTTCCTGGGGGCAAGTGAAGAACTGAATGACCCGTGGAGGACCTTCTACCTGTATTTTAGCTATTCCAATGTTATAAATCAATGTATGCTAAAACCCATATCTTCTAGACACATCTCAACAGTATTTAGGCTAGCAGTATAATAAGTGAGAAATTATTTTGCGTAGATGATATGGGAAATCTGGAAATACACCAGAAATAAAACATGCAGTCATGCATCTCCTGAAAGACAGAGTTTGGGAAAGTATTCAGCACATTTTTTAAACAGAACACTGTATGAGTTTAAGATTGTTAAAATCTGATCAAATATTTTCCACTAAAACTGCAATTCCCTCTATCAACAAGACAAGGCCCTAAGGTAATGACATTATATCCAGTTTTCCCATTCAGTAAATCTCTAACATAAAATAAGAATTTACTCTATGTACATACATACACAGATGTTTCGAGGAAATAAATCTTTACTAATCATAGTGTAGCTTTCTGTAATGCCTTTTATAAATCCCACAAATTTTTCTGTGCATGTTGGATACTGCAGATAATGGTCAGACCTTGTTTTCATTGAAATCAATTAGGGAAGTTGTATGGTAGCAGAGCCAATTTGCTCCAGTGGAGCTACACTAGTTGCAAGAGCAGCCCACTGCATGTGCAACTTGGCATTGCTCACTCCACCTCCAGTTCTTTTCCTCTAGAGGTAGCAGCCCCCACTGAACAAAGCTTTCTGACAGCCTAATGAGGGCCTAGCTTTGTACACAGGGAGGAACCAGGGTACTCTAAAACCCCATAAAACATGATTGCCATAACAGGCACTTACTGTGCAGAACTGACAGAACGGGATTCCTATATTGCTATGAAAGGGCTCCTGTAATGGTCTAGGGACAACTATGCACATTTTGGGCTCAAGCCTAGTGCACACAGAAACCTACTCATTAAACTTAGTAATATGTAGTGACAAAATTGGTTTAGGAACAGAGGAAATCAGCCATCTGCTCGTAATGGTTCTTCTCCTGGCTTTTTGTTGCCTACCTTTCAATTAGCTTGTGGGTTTTTGGTTTGGTTGGGTTGGTTTGTTGGTTTTTAGGGTTTTTTTTCCTGTTCTGTTTTGATGCTGCTCTTTAAACTAGAAAGAGAAGCTTATCAAAGTCTAGTGCTTTCTTTAGGTTGTACTGCTTACAGAAATTGGTAACAATTTGTCTGTCACTGCTTATATAAAGGAAATAATATATATGTTGTTTGTGGTGTCACTACACACATTACTCAGCAAATTTTAACTATCCTGTTTGTGATTTAGTGTTGTACAGAAACATATCCTAGCATGTATACACATCTGCCCTTGTTTATGAAAGTTTGTTACTGTTGGCTGGATCACAGAAATGAAGATACCTGCCACCAAATAAAGCAGATTTGAAATTCAGACTCTTGTTCACTGCTCCCCCACAAACAAAAAGTGGATATAATCAGATATAATTGGATGTGCATGCTGATAACTTCACAAAGATAGTAGAAAAAAATTACAGTTGGGTTCATGTATTTAATTAGCCAGATTTGCTTTCTCCCAGCTACTTCCTTTCCTCCGTGAGCTTGCACTTGTCTCAGGAGCCTTTCTTCCTAATGCAGTAGGGGAGGCAGATGTCATCTGGATATTTTCCAGGCACACACATACACTCAGTGCATAATATGTAAACAGGAGCTTTTAACCATGTAATTCCTTAATTCAGTACAATACAATTTATCCTAAACATTATTCCTAAAGGACATCATAGAAGCATGAAGACAGTCATTTCAGAGGATTTGACAATACATCTTTTGGTGAGTAAGAAAAATACATTCCTCATTGGAACTGAAGGGAAGGTTTCAGCAGTCCAACTGTGAAAAATGTGAAGTATTTGAAAGAAGGTGAGGTTTGGAGAGTTGCTAGTGATTTTCTCACAGAAGAAACAGCACCAGGAGAACAAGTAGGAGGAAGAGAATACGCAGCAATAGGTGGGAGGCTGTATTGCATAGCGAGTCAACAGGAGATTTCACAAAGCAGGAGGGCAGTCTAGGCCAGATGCTTTGTAGTTCCCATGGCATCAAGAGACAAATGTAGCCCAGACAAGGTGTAATTTAAAAAAGTTGGCAAAGAAGGCAGAAACACATGGGGTGGTTGAATATTTGCTCCTCGATGTAGGGATGGACAGGCAGACAGGTTGTTCTCTGTTTTGAAGTCTGACTAAAGCTTTTATCTTCCATAGTTCCTGTTTCTGACATAGCTGATAGCAGGTAAATAAGCCATACTTCTAGGATCACAAAGAAGCAAATACTGATAGAGCCAAAAGTACTTTAAAAGACACAGATGGCACTGAAGGACTGTGATGAATCTGAGCTCCTTTACGAGGGCTGTATTTTACCAGTACACACAATAAAACCTCCCTGGGAGCCAGGGTCTCCTCTTTGGTACCCAAGCAGTCCCCTCCATCTCAGGAGGATTGCACAGGTGAGAAGAGGACAGCAGCGACTGCTGTGCAAGTTCAGTTGCAATCACCACACTGAGGAGCAACAGTTCTGCTGAGATCTCAATCCTTGTCCCACAGAAGGAAGCCTCAGTCATGCTGGGCAGCGCTGGCACCTACTGACCGACCCCTCACGGCTTCCTTCACAGCAACTACATTTTTCTCTGGCATGTAAATGCAACTCCCTATTGCAGATATGCTGCCTTTCCAATTCCTCTGCCATAATAATGACAGGGAAACTCAATTAATACTGTGAACAGTTTGGAAGTCTGCACAACAGGTTGCCAGACAAAAAAAAATCCCAAGAAAAAAAACCCCAAAGATAACTAAGAACATTTGCTGCATAATGAAATTCAAAGTTTCTATCTGTAGTATCAATATAAGCCCTGTTTATTAATGTCACACATTATGTCTTAAATTAAGATGTGGTTTTGCACTGGTTTAATGCTAATGGTTTATTATTATAAGTGTAGCATATTCCAATTTATTTGGTAAGACCTGTATTATACATTCAATGTAGATATTCACCCCAAGCTTCTTCATCAGATCAAAACATAATGACAAAATTAGTGCATTCCCCTGCAGATATTTACTTCAGAGATTAACAAGAGATTGTAATGCATCTTCCTCTATAATACTTTGAATTTCTGTCAACATAATCAGAAAACATATACCACAAAATACAAATAAGTGCAACCACAAGCCTCTTCATGCGACATATTTTAAAGGGCTTTCAACATCAATTAGATTTTTACTATTGCTGTTGTTATTCCTGTGATCTACAAGTACTAAAAGATCTAGCGAGGTGCTAGAAGTAGAAACACTAGTTTAGAAAGGTTAAATATCAGCAAGATATTTCTCAGGATATTAGAGATGAGGGCACAAGTATGTCACACAAACACATGCTTACCCTCTGATTATATCTATATGTACATATAAATAAAAGTTAATATTTAGTAGATACTCAGCACTTACTATGAGGATTACACATCTGTATTCTTGGTGCCAAAGGCCCAATGAACCCTATAAAAGCAGCCACCATTATGTAAAATAAACTAAGCAACACTGAGAAGCAACAGATAGCATGAGCATGCCCCATATTAATAGCCCTGCTATTGCCAATTGAGAGAGGAGAGAAAAGAGAAGGCAAGCAATTTCATCTAAGAAGACATTAATGAAACAAATGTCTATGACTTCTCAAGCGTTAACAAGCATTTAAAAAGCAGCCAAAGCATTCTTTCTAAATCATCAGCACAGACTTATGAGGAAGTGGCATCAAACCTTTTTTTACAGGCACTTTTCATTAGAAGGAAATATCAAAATAGGCCCAACACATCCTCTTCATCATCTTTTCCTTCCTCACTCAGTCAGGTGAGGAATCTCCTCACACCAAGCCACCAAGCACACACACTGCTTTCTGCTCCATGCTGCCACACGTGGCACTGTGTGCGTGTATGGGAAAGTCCTACATGCCTTTTTTTTTAAACCTTCCTTCACTGCCCGCCTCAGCTTCATTGGAGGAACTGAATGGACTTTCACAGTGAAAACGGAAAAGATGATCCAAGTTAAGGAGAAAAGCAGACAACAGGAAGCCCAAGTTTGGGAACACAGTCTGGGATGAAGAATGCAGCTGCCTCTAATACAGTATGCCAGTGCTGATGCTGCAGAGGACAGCTGTTTCCATAGGACAACACAGCTGGGGTGTCCAGCAACATGTGGGCTTCTGATACGCTCCTGAAGAGAAGGAAGCATAACTCTCAGATACTTAGAATTTAGTATAACACGCAATTAAAAAAAAGAAACACACTGCTATATTCTGGCAAAGTTATTTTATACTTCCTCCTTCAGTTCTCGAAAGGAGGCTATTTTGAAGATATGGTTATCCAACAAACCATTTCACATACACAGCCACTAAGAGCGAATGTTTTATCCCAAATTGAGAACAAAGTTGTTTCTAAATGTCGGTTCTATGCAAAGTGTAAACATACATTTGCTTAGGAATTTTAAATAGTTTTAGCAAAATGTCTCACTTCATTTTTATGGATGGAAAAGCAAAGTACTTTGGGATGTACCTTCTTTGCTAGGACCACTAATAGCAGTTCCTGTTTCATGCACAGCTTCCTTGTGGTCCACTGAAGATGCGACTACCACTGTTCTGCTCACTGGATACCAAGCACAGATGGCCTAAGGGTCACTTGTCAGACACAGTATCAGATCACCTGCAGGAATTCCCGTGGCATAATTTAAAATACAGAGCAGTACAAAATCACAAAACTCCTTATGTAGTGAGCTTAACGTGCATGCTTGCAGAAAAAAAATCTCTTACTGCTTGCTCAAGAAAACTGTGAATTAGTCATTCAGTATGTGTTATAAGTATATTGAACACAACAGCTTAACTTTTAGAAGCTTCCAAAAAGTGTCCTTCCAGGTACAGAACCAGGCTTTCCACAGGGAACAAAAGCCGCACTGCAAGTCATGTGCAGCACATGTTCAATGCAACACACTGCCACAAAGCGCTGCTCCAGTAAAAAAGTTAAAGGATATTTGGAGAGACTAGCAACTTATCAAAAATCGTAGTTGCTTCATGCAGACCTCATATATAAAGCAATGCTTCTGAGCCACCATTTTCCCAAAATGACCAGGAACTAAAAAGGGAAGACTTGGAACTTACATTAAAGCATGCAGATTACTAAAACCACAAGGAGATACAGTTCTGCTTCAAATAAAAATAACCCCTTAGAAAAACCCAATTTATAAACATATCCTAATCTAGACATTGATATTTGAAAGTGACGAAGTGTGCCATCCTTTGACAATTCTCCCCTTGTCACAAAAATTGAAGGAGTAATAGGCAAAGCAGTATTTGATGCATATAAAGCATCACATAGCAGAGATCATAAAATCTTACTTACAGAAATTAATAAAAGGCACCTTAAAAATTGCCTTTCATTTATACACATTATACACTTTACATACCACATAAAAATATAGGGTTAACTGATTTTCATTGCAGTGCAGTGGTCTTCGAGATACAAACAAACCACTGAAAAACTCTTGTACGTATATAACACAAACATATTACTATAAATGGAGAAAAGTCGCACTTTCTACCTCCCCTTTTTTAAACGTGAAAAATAAATGTTTTCATGGAGATGATAGTTAAGGAGTTAAGACTAAAATGTCTAAAATATTTTACAAGTAACAATCCATGATGCAACTTCTCTCAGAGAGACAAGTTTCACGTCTTTGCTGACATCAACGATGCAACATTGAACACCACAGCATAAACTAGAATATTTTCATTTTACAGCATCTAAATAAAACAGCTACAATATATGTAATCTATGTAACCATACACACAGTAGCCCATGCTTGCACATTTCAGATACACAAGTTATAAACCATGTACCCATTGACTTTTTTTCTTTTCTCAGCACAGATGGCATTTCAAGAGGATTTTTTTCTGTGCCACAGCTAACACAAACCACAAAGAAATTACTCTTATTGAATGTTGCCTGCTGTTGAAGAGTGTTTTGAAATTACACTCCATTTTTTAAGGGAACTGAAGAGTTGAGAACAAGTCATGCATTCACAGCAACGGCTAACAGATAAAACGGCAATGCTGACTGAATGCAGCTCTTCAAGAACCAGCGCCTAATGGTCACTGCAGATTAAGGACACATTTTTCCTCTATGCCACATTAGAGGAATTCATTGAAATTTGCTTGGAAATGAGATCACTGTCCATTGGCAACTCCCATCACACAGATAAAATTATTTAGCCTTCTGTCTTGGCCACCAGTGGAAGAAGATTTTAAAGAGGAGCATCATCTATAGATGAAGACAAATATTTCTCAGCAGTGCTCTGAACATGAGATTTTCTAAAGAAATTCAAACTTAATTCTATGTATAGATATACATATGTTTGTGCATATATACATATACATGCACAAGCAAAATCTTCTTTTGAAAATAATAATTACCTAAAATACTACAGACAGCAATGTCAGGCAGTAGGACAACTACAACTATTTATTACACACTCAAATTTTCCTGCTTTGTTTTCACTGGAATTTCACACCCTGGAAATGCCATTACAATTCCGCAGTTAAAAAACTGGACAAAAACACTGGCCAAAAACCAGATGCCCTGAAGTCACCACACAGTGTGAGAAGTTCCCTCTCCTAATATTAATCACTGAATCAACTAGGTTGGAAAAGACCTTTTAAGATCATAAAGTCCAACCATTACCATAGGACTGCCAACCTGTCACTAAAGGCCTCATCTACACGGTTTGTGAACACTTCCAGGGACGGCGATTCCACTTCCCTGGGCAGCCTGTTCCAATGCTTGACAATCCGTTTGGTGAAGAGATTTTTCCTAATACCCAGTCTAACACTCACCCCCCTGGCACAGCTTGAGGCTATTTCCTCTTGTCTTATCACTTGTTACTTTGGAAAAGAGATCAGCCTCCTCCACCAGTACCGCACACATCTGAAGACAAAGTCCGCCGGAAAATAAAAATACACTATGCACACCTTCAGAGTAAATTTTTCTACAGCTGGGTATGTTACCCCTTTACCAACAAATGATCCAATCCAAGATACCACCGTAGCTCTCTGGCAGTGCAGACTTCCGAATGCTAATGCCCAAGTTTGTACCACCAGCCATGAAATCCAATATTACTTACAGCAAGCTCAGCCATCCCGATGGTCAGGATGCTTTGAATGGGACAGTCCCACTGAGTGTGTCCCCTGTTTCCCAGAACTTGAGACTTGATCCATCTCACCACTTGAAAAGTGAGTTTCCAACAGTCTGCAAGCTGTCACCTGTTTCAGCATCATGAGAAGCTGTTTCAGCTATCATGGCAGTAACCACTATGCATACCCAGCCAAGTGATCTGGAAGATGACAGTCCAGTTAAATGAACAAGGTGCGTTTTGGAGTTCTAATTTGGTTCTGTGGTAGCTACCTGCAAAGCTTTTAATCTGCAATTTAATCTACATTTTCCAAAGAAGCTTCTGCTACAGCACTTTTGCATGCTGCAGGCAAGTCGAAGGCATCTCAAGTTTAAAGCACATAAACAGTCCTTCTAGATCACAAAGAAAATTTAGTATTAGAAAACAGCATCACGAAATACACGGTTTTTACTTCAAAATGGGTTAACAGACAGATTTGCTCACTGCTCTTTGGGGAACCCTCTTTTTCCCATGAACAGTCAGATCCCAGGAGGCACCAAACCTTTTTGCAGCAGGCCATGACGAGCAACATGAAACATAATGAAGCTGTAATGAGTGCTTGGATGAAATCCAATCAAGCTGCACATATATTTAGCTAAACTTTAGCATAACAATGCAACAATTTACTACTTCAATAATTAGCTGGTGTGGATATTTGGAGAAGCTGCTTTTAGATGCATGATATTGCCAAGCACCAGCATTTCTACAGAAGCCCTAAGATATGGGAATGACCCTGGGAGTAATTCTCATTACATGGTAAACATTTGTTTTCAAAGTTTCTATCTATCTTGGATGCACAGAAAATGAAATTTAAGGAACAGGAGCACTCAACCTATAGGATGGTGAAAAAATTTGGAGAAAACCTCATACCACAATTAAGTGCTTTTGGGCTAGAAGGAAAAGTTGGAGAGCTCAGAAGCTTGCAGAGTTAGTCACTAAATGTGAAGAACAGTCTGGTTTCCCAGCATTTTGTTTGCATCCAGTTTGACTGAAAAGCTTCAGCAGCCAACAAATAGTTGATGCCTTCTAAAGTTGCCCCATCAATCACCCCTGCCAAAATTTGAGAGATACAGAAGAGGAGCTCCCCCAAGGAGAACTGATGAGGCTTCTAAAAGAGATGGAGAAGAATAACAGAATACCATCTCTAAATAAACACTACTTCTGGATAAACAGAAACACACAACTTGATCATCAGGTTCTTCCCTTTGCAAGCAGATAGGGCAGTCACAGTGAGGGTATCATAGTCAAGCAGATACTGCTTCTGATCTTGGTGTCAGGCTTCTGGAGAGTTTTGCCTATGAAAATAGGCAAATGTCTCCACTGAAATGCACAGTGCATAATCAATCATGCCCAGCAGGCCTTACAGATCAACAAACCACTCTCCAATCAGAAGGCTGCCCAGACCTGCATTACTTTAGAGACCAGGCAAGAAAATCATTTAGGGCTGAAAATGCAGCACTGCCTACACTGTTTCTTTATAATGATGGTCAGAAAACATGTCTGCAATTAATTTTGCCCGTTATCTGTAGCTATTCTAGAAGGACCTAAAGAGGCAATAGGGGAGAGAATTCCTAGAGATGTTTCACTTACTCTAGTTCAAAATTACTTCACATACTCTTTCATTAAATTATATATAAATAGATAAAGTATAGTTAAGTGAATAAAAATTAATTTCACTATAACAAGCAACTTTCTGTATGTATAAAAGAAACAGAAGACAGCAATATCCAATGTATTACTGCCAGGGTAAATGTCACAGCTTAATAGTAGTGAACCAGAAGAGCATAGGAACTAGAAGGTTTTACTGAACAACAGCTGCTTTCACCCCCTAGGAAGTGTTTAAGCAGCTCAAGTTTAGCTTTGGCTTGTCCTTTAAGAACAAAAATATAATGTAGAAAAAGGCAGTTGGAAAGTCTGTATTTCTTTTTCAGAGGAGGTTTTTTTTTCAGAGGAGATAGGGCACAGGAGGACTGGGGGAAAGGAAAATGATGTGGCAAGGGGATAATAAAAAATTCACAGTATTTTGAGGTCATCCAGCAAAAGCTCAATAAAAGCACAACTATTCAAATACTTCCACCAATCAGAGGGGTAGAAGTGATGCCTGCCTAGCTCCTTCTTTAATTCTCATAACCTTTTGGGTGTTTCCAGTCCCAGAAAGGACAACACGTCTGACACTAATGCATAAAAGTTTTGGAGAGCGGTAAAAACACTTCTGTCTAAAAGGACCTTTAACCTCATCACCATTTCCTGACAATTATCCTCATATTTTACTCACATAAAAAAAAAAGGAAATGTCATCCCTTGCTGTCCATCTCCCACCCTTACAACCTCATCCTCCAAGAGGCAGAAATCCCCTGCATGCCTGGCCTGCACTGGGTCCCTACATCCTGTCTCACACCCTCACACCCACCACATCAGCTTTTCCCCACCCAGGCTTTTCCCCATTTTCTTGCTGACTTGCTTTGGGAGTAAGTGTGCATTTTGATAAGTAACTGATGAAAATACAAATGAGCAAACAGCACTGTGAACTTCACGCCGCTGCCTACTGGGAACATCATCTTTGGTCACATCTGAACTCTACAGATGTAGCTGCCCAGAACACTGGTAGACCTGCGCTTGCTTCTGCCCACAAGACAAGGCAATTAGTCCCCGTGAGACACCACTCTCATTTTAGTAAATGACCTTTCACTACTCAGATCCTAGGGATCTGGGCTGTGTTTGACCACTCATGCTTGAACTGGAGGTCAGTCTAAAGCGTACTCTCGTCGTTGTACAGATAACATCTCAACTCTCAGAGAGAACTGCAGTTTGTAGTCGAGTGGTCAGACCCCTTTCTCCAAGACAGCAGTCCTTCATGCACCAAAACTACCAACAGATTAAAACTTTAGAAGGCAAGTAAGGAATTCACATTTCCTTATTATATTAAATAATTTGTCTACTCAAGCTGAACAGCTTAATTTATGCTTATCTGAGTTACAGAAGTAGGAAAGCTATTGAACTCATATAAATTTTGTTCAAAATGCCCAAATGAAGAAATCTGAAAAGACTTAATTTGATAATCTCTCATTTCATTTTTGCATTCCCAAACATAAAAATCAGTAAAAAAAAAAGTCACAGTCTCCTATTTCACTCCAAAAGACACTTCCAGTACAGCACATAATGCAGAAAGGTCTCCAACATTTTCTCAAAATTAAATAAAAAATGTAAACAATGAACTTTAAAAAGCAATTTAATTTTGATGTTAAAATTCTCCTGCATGCTATAAAATAATTATTTCAGGTCTGCCACATTTAGCCTATTACTTTAAAGAGTTGCCCTATGAAGCACCTTGAATATATCAGGACTTTGATGGTTAAGACACCTCCTCTGAACACCAAAGTCCCCTGTTCAGATCCTTACTCCAAATGCAACAACAGAAGAACCTGAATGCACACTACACCCCAGACAAGCACATAACTGCTGGGCTATTACCAAGTGTGGACCTACCCCCTCTCTCCAGACATCACTGACAAACATTTTAAACTGTCCATGTTCCCGTTAGCATCCTCTTCTCCCGCATGAGAACACAAGAGGGCCACCGGTCTGTCCCTGCTCTGCAGTTCTACCTACTGTAATTTCAGCACACCTGAAACACCAGGTACTTGGTTAAGGTATTTTCACATTTCTAAAATTTCAGAATCTGCAAGCAATAATGAAAGCCCTGCGGCTGAATACCTCAGAATAACATTTATTATGTTGGCGCTTTCTGAACTGTTATTTTGGATACAGTGCCTCACAATGATTTTCATTCTTATTCACTGAGATCTTTAAGAACAGGTAAGGTATGATGGGCTTTGCCTCATTTTGTGGTCAGTGAAGTATACTCCTCCATGCCACCAACTCTTTTGCAGGCAGTTTTTCAGAGGTCTTACGGAGATACTCATGCCCTTGCTAATAAGGATTCTGCAGTATGATAACCTTCTGTCTCAAAATCACATATTGTCCTGGGTTTAGTAGGCACTGAAGAATTTAATGTTACTCTTTACTCTGGCATCTGAAGAGAAGTGGGTGACCTGAGCTCCACTAAGGATTTAAAACAATAAATAGCAAGTTTCATTTCCACAGCATTTTTCTACTTCATCAACAATAGCTGGGAGTTTTTTTTGTAAAAAGGGTGAATGCGGAAATAAGAAACTGAAGGTCATATTAAACCCCTTATTTCTTCCATGTTTTTGTAAACATAATCTAAATAACTCAAGATGACCTTCACAATTGGATATGGCAAATCTGAGAAGGTGGATGGAAGTTCTCATCAGAGCAGAGGACAGCCGAACCAGTAAGTCCTGCCAGGAGGAGAAGGGAGAAGGAATTCACCTCTAGAGAACACATAACTCCATCAAAACAGTCCTAGACAGAAGACTGGAAGTGGCTTCTAAGGAGGCAGGAGAACACCAAATGTGTTGAAAGTGTGGACAAATGGACCAATATCTCACCCCAGATTAAAAGTGAAACTTAAACTTGTCTGCAAAACTGTAGCAAGAGTGACAGAAATGTTTATCATGCATTCAATCTAGACTCCAGGTTTGTTTTCTACTTCATTTTCTAATTCTGCTAATGCAGCAGCTCAACCTGCATGTCTGAAAATATACAACATAATTTGTTAATTTTTCTGTTCCAAACAAAATATGGAAACAAAGAACAATTTTAGAAGATAACTTTTTATGCGAAATTAAGTTATTTCCTAAAATCTTAAGCATCCTGTGCTCACAACTGGTGTCACAATTAGTCTTAGAAAGGCATTAAAGATGCTTACTCGTCCTATTTTCCACCTTTTTGGGGAAAAAATATCCATCCCTCCAAGGACGGATATTTTACAGTTACAGGAAAGGGGAAATCAACCACTTCTTGAAGTGGATTATCTGCATGAAGCGACACAAAAAAGGCACTTACACCCTGTACTTCAGTCACCTGAAATGTAAAATATAAACCCTAATATGTGGTTTGAGCAGGAAGTTGGACTAGATGATTTCCTGAGGTCCCTGCTAACCTGAACTTTCTGATGTTTCTACTTGTTAGAGACACGTGAGGATAATTGTGAAAGGCACTCAGCCATTACAGGGTTAATTACTGCTGAAAATCTCATAGAATTATCCTAACATTTTCAAGTTTTAAATGCACTGCTTTTTACTAGATATATTTGGGGGAAAAAATGGTGTCAAAATGCTCATGAACTTTGTGGTTTTCACAAGCATCATCTATGAGAGGAAGAAAAAAACGACAGTCATTCTGTTCTGGGTAATGTGGTAGAACCTGACGCTTTATGTTTTTTTTAGATAGCAAGCAAACCAAAAAACAACAAAGCATCCAGTATTTTTTAAATGACAATACAAACTCAGAAGGTGTTTCACTGAATACTATGTGCAAGTCAATTCACCAGGCAGGTCAAGGAAAAAAAATCTTTGCAGATAGACTGATGGTAACACCAAATCACGAACAACAAAAAGAAACAGCACTTGTCATCTTGCAACATAGAACACCCGATTTGTTGTCATTTTCCCCACCGTGAATGGAAGTGAGTCTGTTTAGCATTACTGGATACGGATTTTTTTTATATTAGTGTTCAGCACTTCCTAGAGGAGTCATTCCTTTTCTTCCTCAAAGCAGTGAAGACCTTGCCCAAAATGCAAGATTCTTTAGATTACTGAGATTCTCAAGATTATGACCCAGCTGTATGCCCATACCAGGATGTAATGGAACTTCAGATACTACATTCCCTCTATACAGTGGTAAGTCACATCCATGACTATAAAGTGGTTGCAGGTATGATACTAAAAAATAATAACTAAAAAATAGTATCAGGTAGGATGATTCTGTGTCTAATTCAGAAGATTACATCTTGGGGTGAAGCTGGGTCAACAATCGCTTTCTCTTAAGACATGTCCTCTTCTGAGAGTAACTCAGCTGCATCGCATCCTAAAGGCAAAAACACTGCAAAAGCAATACAAAGTCCTACACTGCAGATGGCCTCAGTTTCTGCTAGTACTGCTTTCAATTTTCTAGCCCATCTCTCAAACAGTGGAGTTGTGATTGAATTTGGACTGCTTGGACACAAATACTTGTCTTGTCATTTCACAGTATTGCTTACCAAACTTACCTCTAACATCCCATTAAAAATAAAACATTAAAGTGGCAAGAAGAAACAGAGATTAAACAAAACAAAAAAACGTCGACTGTCCTTACCTTGCTGGAGGCACATCAATATTTGAAGAAACAACCTTGCGCTTCTGTTCCAGAAGACAAACAGAACGAGTGTTTTCCTTCTCATACTCATGAGCTCTGTTTGGTTTTTTGGTCTCTGCTGTTTTTAAATCTTCCTCCTTTGTGGTGAACAGGAGAAAATGTTGGTCCGGCAGTTTCTGACTGACGTCACATTTTACATCCTCTTGTTGAAATGCAGGAAAGGTCATTTCACGCTTGATGCTGGCTGCCTGTAAAATTGAAAGCAATTGTTAAATTTTCCTCTAATTCTCCCAAAATGGGGGGGGGGGGAGGAGGGAGGGACACACACACAACCCACAACTTAATACCCACAGGCATTTACTTCTAATCAGTTCTTTGAATCAGAGAATACCGTTTCTTTGCCCTTCATAACGTCTAAACCTGCCATTAATTTCTCAACAGTGTTGAAGACTATGCAGAAAGTACCCCCACTAATAAGCTGAAATTCCCTATGAAAACTCTTCCCCTGAACTCCTTTTCATCATCCAAAAAGTTAATCAATATATGTGTATATGCTTACGCATAAAAATATATAAAAATATAGTCCTCTCTCCACATACCTCCCTGTTTATAGCTTTCAGACCCTGGCAGGTATAAAAACAGCACAAGCAATTGCAAGCGCACAAGAAAGACAACCTTGCCAAGATAATTTTGGTTTGTTTGGTAAAGTATGTAACACTGCTAATGTATAAATACTTCAGACCAATTGTTTTATTCTAGACTTTCCACAGAATGGCTTTTAGCCATTGCTTAAAGAACAAAACTAGAATTGTTCCTTTATGAATGTAAATAGTAGAAAGAATTAGTCATTTTACACATCTTCACACACAAACAGATGACACATTACCAAAAAACTCTGCCTGGAAGACAAAACAATCAGCATGTGATCACACAAAATTAGGAGAAGACATATAAACAACATAAACTTAATTCTGATTTAAGGATTATTTTATTTAAAAAATCTTAGTTTTACAGTAAGCCCTTTTTGAGGGTCTGAAAATCTTAGCAAATGCTGAGTTCCCTTCGATTTTCAATAGAACTGACTTAGAAGTGATGCACTAAAGCAAAAAACACCCCCTAAAATCTGAAAATAGCCACATTCCGATATCAAGCCCCTAGAAATTACATAATGCCAAATGAAGGTACATACAAGTCTCAAATTCTATCCATTCCATTGCCATATGGTCTTGCATTACATAACCATGCATCATTTCCTCCCTCCCTAGGGTTTCTACCTTATTCAGCGAGGAGGACGGTGCTGAGCAAGGCATGAGCAGCTACATGTGCTGTGCATGGCAGGGTGTTGGTGTGCACATGTATGAGGCAGGACCCAGCAGTTTCCTCCTTGCTCTGCACAGCCCTTGGTGGAGAAAGTCCTGAGAGCACAGGAACAGCCCTCCTTACTCCCTTCTCTCCAATGCCAGACTGAACACAGTATTCATCAGGAAGATTTAAATTTTCTTAACCCAATCCTTCTTATTGAAACGTTTTTTGTATTGACCAACTTCAAGTGTTTCAAGAGTTGCCATCACTTCCAACACCATGGGTAAATCTTCATACAGCGACACCATATTTTCAATTTGTTCAGAACTGTAAACAATCTCACCGTCATCATGGTGGTCCCAATTACCTGC
>JAOEHY010018724.1:0-32776 GCA_025447955.1 Psilopsiagon aurifrons
ACAAGTCCAAAGGAGGGCCACGAGGATGATCATGGGACTGGAGCACCTCCTGTATGAAGACAGGATGAGAAAGTTGGAGCTGTTCGGCCTGGAGAAGAGAAGGCTGAGTGGAGACCTCAGAGCAGCTTCCAGTATTTGAAGGGGGCCTATAGGGATGCTGTGGAGGTACTCTTCAATTAGGGACTGTAGTGAGAGGACAAGAGGTAACGGGTTCAAACTTAAACAGGGGAAGTTTAGATTGGATGTGAGGAAGAAATTTTTTCCTATAAAGGTGGTGAGGCACTGGAATGGGTTGCCCAGGGAAGTTGTGAATGTTCCATTGCTGGCGGTGTTCAAGGCCAGGTTGGGCAGAGCCTTGGGTGATATGCTTTAGTGTGAGGTGTCCCTACCCATTTCAGGGTGATTGGAACTGGATGGTCTTAAGGTGCTTTCCAACCCGAACTATTCTGTTCTAGTCTAGTCTAGTCTATGATTCTATGGGCCAGAATTATACTCAATACTACAGATCAGGGTCAGGGTGACAGTCGTTTCTTGGGGGCTGTGAAAGGGGACAGAGTAGAGCCTCAGAGCCACGACCTGTCCTACCACTCTCCTATCAGGAGGGCAGCCAGGAGGCAAGCTCTGCCCCATGGAGGTGGGCATCAGGAGGCACATCCATGGTGATGAGCATGGGCCCATGAAGACAAGGACAAGGCAGGACACTAACCTGCAGGTAGTTTATCTTCTGCCTTAAATTAGTGTCTTCCCTATTGATACTGAAGTTCATGACTTTTCTACCTGCATACTTAAATGTCATTCCCCATCTAGACTTTTCGACAGGCTTCACCAATTTGCTTTCAGTGATGATTTAGTTCTCTTTAATATTGGCAGCACCCTCCAATTTCACCAGCCAAAAGTTTTGATGAACACCTGCCTACTTCTTTTTTTCTAGGTCATTGGTAAATTAGGTGGAACCAGTCTCATACTGATGACTAAAGAATGCAAGTAGCAGTGCTTCGCCTGTCCAATTTGCCCCATTTAATATAAGCTATTACAGTCTCTTTAGCCAGCTCTTTATTAGCTTACTATTCTTCTATTAAATTTCATCATCTTCTCCTTGAGCAGTATTTTCCTGTGGGAAACCATAGGTAATATTTGGGGTTTTTTTATTTTCTTTTTTCTTTTTTTATAACTGTAGATGTACTAAATCCACTGCATCGCCATATCTAAGATACAAGTGCTTTAAAAAATACAGGTGTTAGGTTCAGCTGACACCTTTGATAAAACCATGTGTGTAATTTACTCACTTTCCTTTGTCTCTGTGTCCTTAATTATTCTTTCTTTCAAGAACTGTTGTAATACTTCACAAAGCACTTACGTCAAATTTAGAGTCCTGTAATTGTAGGGATCACCTTTATTTTCCCTTTTTGTGTAGCCTATTATGTTTGCCATTCTTCAGGCAGAGTACTTACTCCTTGAATTTACAGATTCATTAAAAATCCCTCCCACTGAATTTACATTAAGTATGCATAACTATTACGACCACATCTTCAAGTGCCTTAGGTGAGTTCATGCTTTAGCATCATTCAGGGTTTATATTTTAAGAGAATATTCTTTGGATTGTAGGTCCAGTATCACAGAGCAAAGTTAGTGAGAAAGCTGTCTTACTAAGCAGGGCAACATCATGTTTGCTAACAGTCCTGCCACACTGGTGAGGGTGGGTTAAATTAGGAACAATAAGGGAGGGAGATGACAAACACTCAAGCGAAGAAGTGATAGATTGGGTTGGAAAGTAAATGGTGATGTGGGTGAGGGAGATGTAATCAGCAAAATGAGGCTGAAGGGGTTCCATTTCATAGAATCATAGAATGGTTCGGATTGGAAAGCACCTTAAGATCATCCAGTTGCAGCCCCCTGCCACAGGCACGGATGCATCACACTGGACCATAGCGCCCAAGGCTCTGTTCAGCCTGGCCTTGAACACTGCCAGGGATGGAGCATTTACCACTTTGGACAACCTGTGCCGGTGCCTCACTACCCTCACAGTAAAGAATGTCTGCTTTACGTCTAACTTGAATCTCCGTTGTTTAATTTTAAACCCAAGCATGTTCACGTTATAAAGTGCATAAAGGGTGCACGATGGAGAAGTTTCAAGCATCTGTGAAATCAGCATGACTGGACGCCTCTCCAAAGCATCTGCATTTGTGCAGAAGAGGCACCAGGGGTCCAGATGGAAACAGCTTTGTCCATGTCCCACTCATGGTAAAGAAAGTCCTTCTGGGCTGCATTAGGCAGAGTACTGCCTAATGACCATGATCCTTCCCCCTGATCAGCCCTGGTAAGACACATCTGGAGTGAGGCCAGCCAAGAACATAAAGAATATTAAGAGACTGGAGCACTTGACATACAAGCAGAGGTTGAGAAAGCTGGGAGTGTTGAGCCAGGAGGAAAGAAAACTTAGGGGTGTCTTATCAATGTGTATAAACATCTAATGGAGGGGAGTAACAGACTCTTCTCAGTGGTGTCCAGTGACAGTAGAAGATTCAGTGGGTGAAAACTGAAACATGGGAAACTTCTATTTAACATAAGAAAAAGATGTTTTTACTGTGAGGGTGGTAAAACAGTGGAACAAGTTTCCCAGTGAAATTATAGATGTTACAGTCCTGGAGATTTTCAAAACCCAACTGCTCACAGCCCTGAAAAACTGCCTGTAGATGACCCTGCTTTGTGCATTGGGTTGGACTGTGATTTTCAGAAGTCTCTTCAACCTCAACTATTGTAAACCAAAATTCTGTGATCTTCTATTAAGCTAACTGGTATGCTTGGGAAAAATCTGACAAGCTTTCAGGCACAGAAGCCCTCGTGAACAGTCAAGGCTATGGTAAAATGTCACGTAAACCACAGTGCTATTTTATGAGTAAGTCACAACAAAAATAGCCTTAAATTTGCAAATGTCAACTGCAATTGTCAATTTGCAAAGCAAGTACAATTAAAACAGAATTTAAATTCACTCAGAAAGCACTGTAAATAGCTGATGATATAAACGGTATTTAAAAAGCCTTTGTCAATTGCAAACAAAAGAGAAATATTAAAATCTAAACCAACTGGTGTTTTTCTTCAAGCTTTTACCTCTTTTTGGTTTTTTTGTTTTTTTTTTTTTTTTTTCTTTTCTGTTCATGTTGAAACATAAGGCTCCAGTGGGAAAGTGACATTTCTATCATTTCAGACACATCGAAACATCTTTGCTTCTGATAGTTTCCAGACTGAATCTAGGCTCGTCTGACATTAGGGACTGCAGTTTTAGGACAAGGGGTGATGGGTTCAAACTAAAACATGAGAAGTTCAGATTAGATATAAAGAAGTTCTTTACTGTGAGGGTGGTGAGGTACTGGAATGGGTTGCCCAAAGAAGTGGTAAATGCTCCACCTGTGGCAGTGCTCAAGGCTAGGCTGGACAGAGTCGTGGGTGACATGGTCTAGTGTGTGGTCTCTCTGCCCATGGCGGGGTTAGAATTAGATGATCTTAACGTCCTTTCCAACCCAGACCATTCTGTTACACGGCTGTTATGTGTAGTGTTTGTTGCAATGGTGATGCCAAGCCGTAAGAAGAATCTCAGTCTTGCTTCAAATGCTTCAAACTCCTTTCAGCAACAGTCAGGTCTCTGGCTGTTTGAATTAACTTAGAGTTAACAGCTGACTGCCCTACAGTTGCTGAAGCAGAAATCTCCAGGCCGTAGACAAGGTAATGCCGGTATTTGTACTAGCTTTAAAAATATCCACTCTCAGAACCTCTGTAAGGCCATATCAAGCACTGTTTTTTCCCTGTAATATTAGTATTTATTTGTATTCACCTCCACAACCTCTGTCTCCAGTCTCTCTTTGAGGTGGAAATTCACCTTTGAGCAGTTGTGTCTGTATCTACAAAACAAGACTTTTGTAAGAGAGTATTGCCTAACTTACGTTTTGGTAAAGTCCCAGACATCCTAACCATGACACTGGAGTTAAACCCAGAGTCCTGTAAAGCTCACAGACTTTCTGTCTCCTGTATTTTTCCTGCTGCCATGTATCTTTTGCCTAAGAAAACACCTCATGCCTAAGTCAAAAAGAACATGTGCTTCAGCTGACGTTTTCTGAACGTGTAGGAGACAACCGCGAGAAGAACTTGGCCTTTGCATGATGACCCTGTCTTATGGCTACTTCTGCTCATGTGCAGATATACAGATTTTAGGCTATACTGAACTTGTTGCCAGTCAAAGTCCTGTCTTGCAACAAATCGCCCTGCCCATTGAGCTATACAGAATTCCAAGGGAAACCTTTAATCTTTCATCCCCAAACTGTTCAATTTGGATAATGAAAGGGTCACTGATGATACAGAGAATGCGCACAGGCTTGATTTCATTTCTTCTTGCCCTTGGAAGGGAAGCCTTGTACATGGTATTTTAAAATACTCAGCTTTTTCCAAGCTAGTAATTAAAATTAGAAGGAAAGAGGCAATAATTGTAAACCTGTTGGAATTATTTTATATATGCTTCTTATGAACGGAAGACTTCGTAAGAAATGGTAAAGCTATGAGCTCTGATGTCCTTGTGGATTCCTACTCGGAGTAGTTAAATGTTGCCTGTTCTGCCTGCCTGGTCTATCAATAATGGCTGTCGAATAAATGACATGGGGATTGTGCAAAACTGAAGGGATTTTTTGCAGGTAAAATCTGTTAATATAAGATTATATTAATGTTACAAGCTTGTCTTCTGCTCCTTGATGTGTATGTGTAATTTCTGTTAGTGAAGGGAATAATGTACTTATATTTAGGAGTGAAAAGATCCTTGTTACATTCATCATCACATAAATAACTTGACATGTTCAGCTCTCTTTCTGGAGAGATCTCTGTTTTGCAGCACTTTCAGTAGATAAAAACATTGAGTCATACCAAAAGAATTCAGAGGAAGTGCATCTTCTCGCTCTGGAACACAATTAACACAGGTACAGTTGAAGAAATAATGAATTCTTAAAATACCTTATTAATGCCAGTTTCTGAAAATCCTTATTCTTAAAGGAATCTTCTCCATGGTTTTACAGCACTACAGATCTAAAAGAGCCAAGGTTACCACCAAGAAGAAATGTGCATAGCCTTTAGGTGCTGTAAAGGTGAAAGTGAATTCATTAAAGTAAGAGGAGCCTAAAGTGCTTTCTAGATATGTGCTTAAAGCTTTCGATAGAAACGTCTTTGTAATAAGGGAGACAATTTTCCCAACGGGAAAACAACACAAAGGTTTTTAAATAACCTCTTCAGGATCATATAGTTCTTGAGTCTCAGTCTTCTGCTAATTCACACTGACTGTGTGAATATCCCATCCAGGCATCTGCAGCTTGCTTGTAGTCCCGTAACAACACAACTCCAGCATCTGTGTCCCCATATTAAAAGCTTTTGGACTTCAAAGAAGTTTGAATTTCTTTAGGCATGTAAATGAAATGAAAGCTCCTGGTGATCCTACAATTGCTGTCAGCAATGGGAAAGCTGATTAAAATAGTTTAACTGCAGGTTGTAACTCTGCCTATGGACTTTAAAGCAATAATATGTGTGTACATTCAGAATATGTCTGGCAGTAAAATTGGTAAGAGTGATGCTATGTGTTGTTTTTATCTTTTGCGGTGGCTGTGGGAAGTTTCTTAAGCTCTTTCTGAGAAGCAGTCTTACTTGTGTACATCGCTGAACAAATGCAACTTTAGGATAATCTGGGAATACAGGATTACTTGAATACAGTTTTATATTCACTGGATTGGCAGAAAAGAGAATGAGTTTTGTTCCTCGACGTAGGACATGCCTGCAAGAGTAAGGTTTCTGGATTCCATCTTCTGCTCCCCTGTATAGCAAGATCTCATTTTGACAAGCTACAGTAGCCTCAGCAATGGTGGTTAGGATGCTCTCCTGGAAGGTGGACATGTCTGTTACAATTTTCTCATCTCCTGCAGCAGCAGCACAAACACTTGCTGCATCCCAGCACTGTTAGAAGAAACTCAGAAGGGGTGTGTAATCGAGGTTTCTGGGCTGAGACAGATACTTGGGATCTCCCCAGTGTTATCCAATGCTATAGGCCCAGAGACTACGTTCTCCTCGAGGTTTGCTCACAAGGCAGAACTACCATTCTGATTGTCCAAAAAGAGCCACCTCTTTTCACTAGGAGTCTCTTTCCAAGTGTCGGAGGAGGTTATATCATTCCCACCAGTGTTTCATGTTTGATTTCTAATCACTAAAGCTCTAATAGACCAGCAAGCATGCAAGAGTCTCTAAGTGTCAACCTTTTATCCCACCAGGATTGACAGGAGCTTTGTGTTCTCCACAGATGACATAAGGAAAATGGTATTCTGGGGTAACTCCAAAATATATATATTTTAAGGAGAGCAGGAGCCAGTTGAAATCCCTGTTAAGTATTTTGATATCTTGTTCTAAATCCTTTAACTTAAATCCTGTTTAACTAGCAGCATCTGCCACTGACATTTCCACAAGGGTTGTACAGATGGAGCAATGACTCAGATCACTGGCTCTACAGAGTTAGGAATAGCTTAAACTGTTGCTGGTGAAGATATAGAGCTGTAGGATATGTCCATGTATGTGACTGAGGACTGTAATATGTGGAATTTACACATCTTCCACTTACATTGTTTTCAAAAGCAAAAATTATATATACCTGCCTGTATGTACAGCTCGAAATATGAGCAAATTCTTAGTCTTCATATGCTTCTGTTATCGCAAACTTCTGTGCTCTGTACCTGCTAATGAAATTCTGACAGTAAAAATTACTTGAAACATAAAATTACTGTGTTTAGTGTCAGCATTTTAATCCAGGTCACAAATTGTTTCATTTCCCAGTGTTTTTTTCTTACAGCCCAAAAATGAGTGGGGTGGGGAGAAGCAAAACAAGGTAAATCTGTTAACTGCACTTCCTTGTCATTTGCGTCACATCATTTTATCGTCCTTCATTTTCCCTGGGAAAACACAGAGTAAACAAGAAGATGGTTGCACTGAGCTTTTGTGATAAGGGTTTTAGTTGGGAAATGCAATCTGTTTTGTGATTCCTTGGCCAAAAGAGTGCTTTTTTGTTTGTTCACTTACAATAAGAGGTGTGTATTCTTTCCTGTCTCCTATAGCATTTTATGTGCATAGATTTCGTAGAAAAGCTATTAAGTTAGTAGATTTAATCAATTACAATTTCAGCTCATTATGAGAACTAACACTAGACCCAATTCTTTGTAGACCTAGATACAGTGGAAAATAAGGTTACTTCCAAATGGAATCTGATGGTTATTAAATGTTAGAATCATAGAATCACAGAATAGTTTGGGTTGGAAAGGACCTTATGATCATCTATTTCCATCCCCTCCTGCTGCGGGCAGAGACACTTTCCACTAGATCAAGTCACTCAAGCCCCCACTGAATACTTGTAGCATGTAAATGTTATTTACATGTTCAACAGTAATGCTTTATACTGTTCATACACCATGCAATAACCGTCTCACAAACTTCAGTCAGAAAATGCTCCTTTCTCCACGTATCTTACACTCATATTCTATAGAATATATCAGCTGAGAAAAAAAGTGTGTTCAGTCGTGGTTCAAATTCACACCAGCCTTTCAGTTTTGACAGTGCTGATGAAAGAGCAATGAATTATTAATTATGCTGGATTTTGTTTCTGAACAAGAGAGATAAATGTCAGTTTTAGTTTTGCACAGGATATATTACATTAAGTAGCCACTGTTGGAGCAAGCTGAAATTAATTACTTACCAAGGGTTAAATGGTTCTGTAATTGTGGCAGAAGTTACTGAATGGGGCACCTATTTCACATTTAGGAGGAAAGGGGGTTTGTTTTGCTCAGGCTATGGCTCCCAGCTATGGGATTTCATGGACATCACCCTTTACTTATTCCTCTACACATGGAATTAGATTTTAGGATGAAGTAGCTTCCTAGGAAACAGTGGTGGGAATGCACTGAAAATTTGCAAGCACTCTATGACTGGGTTTGTTCCAGCTCCACTGGCAATATATAATTTAAGCTGCCTGTAGCATATTCTCAGGCATCATTTTGCTGCTTCTCCAATGAGAAGAAACCATCAGTCCCAGAATCCAAAGTTCAGTTTATTTATGAGAAAGAAGAAAAACAACCCAAGAAATAGAGAATACAACATGTAATCTGTGATGAAGATTTGGGGTTCAGCCCTTGGAAAAACATGCAAGTATTCCAGAAAGGTTGCTCTAAAAACATGATATTGTAAATATTGTTAAGTGTACCAGTGGCAGGAAAATGGGGGGGCTGTTGATCAGAACTGTTGCAATTCATCTCGCCTTGATCACAACCATTTGTAATTTGATAATACGGAAAATGACAAACGTAACCACCAGTCTCAGAGCTTTGCTGAAAAGAATGTATGTGATGGCTTGACAAATGACTTTTAAAGGAACTCAATGCAAGCTTCAGAAAGAGTAGGTGCTGGAATGCGTCTGATCAACATAATTTTCATCCTGGACATGTAAAATAACCTGGAAACTGGTTATTTTCATAATCCCGGGGAAAACAAATTGCCAGCCATCTTTATTCAGTTTCTTCTTGCTCATTTTTTGCCACCAGGTGTCAGTACAAGTGCACGGACACCCCTGAGATCTGTGAGAGGTCTCTTGAGGAGCTGCATGAACAATAATGACAGTGCTTCATGGCAGTTCTCATGATGCTGAGAATGTTTTATTGTTTTACCTTCCACTGTGGGGAAAATAAATATATATATACACATATATTGCTTACCCATCTTAAGAAATCTTCGAGCTGGGTAGTCTGCACCAGTTTGGTACTACAGGTATTCTAAGACCAGAAGTTCTAAGTGTCCTAGTAACTCCACCTATCCTCTTCTCTGCCCTACAGATGTTCACAGGGCTGAAATGTCTCACTTCAACCTCTAACCTGAAGATGTAAAGACTATGAGGAGAGAGGCAGGAAGGAGGGATTGCTGTTAAATTCAAATATGGAAAATGCAGCTCAAAGACTTAGATCACTGATGGCTATCCTGCTTTTTAAGTCATAATCCATATCCCCTTTCTAACTGTTGATTACACCTAGAGATTACCTCCCCAAATTTCCTTTATGAGAACTGGATTTGGGGTTCTTGGTGCAAGCAGCACCCTCAGCATTGTCCTGCTAATGGCAGTATTGCGAGTTGGACTTTGGTTGGCCTTTGCTAATACATGAACAGAATTTCTTATGGTTTCCCTTCAAATATAGGGATGAAGACATTTTTGATCAGACCTCTGAACATTATTGCATGTTTTCCTATTCCAGTCTTTGTACAGAGGTCACTGTAGCCTTGCCTTCATTCTGTTAAAGACAAAATAGCTTGCTGCTTTATCCACTTCACAAAATAACATAAACATGACTTAGAAGATACCATCTTATTTTTGATTGTCTTGTTTACTGAAACTATGGTAGAGTTTCTCAGAGATCCTGGCCTCAATAGTAAAGCTGGAAAGTCAAACGTGCTTTCTTGATGGGCTCAGGAGCGCCATTTTGATACAGTGAGATCAGGGTTGGTTTGGTTGAGTTTTCTTCTTCTCACAATCAAAGCTGTTAAACTTTGCTTCAGAGGCACTCCATCTCTTTACAGATAAATCCTTCACTAAGAAAAGCTTAATGTAATTTAGACGCTGTATGCACCCAAAAAATCAGGCTCTATAGAACTCCAGGGAAGTCCTACCTTCATTCAAGACAGTGACAGACAATCGCAAAAGAGTCATGACAGGCTTGATGACTGTATCTTGATGAAGGAATATCTAAGAAAATGAGCAGGTAAGGTCTCCATGACCAGTGTAATGTACTTATTTAATTGGTATTCTTGGTTGTGGCTAGACTAGGAAAGATCAGTCCCAACAACACCCAAACCATATGGGGTAAGAATGGTGCTGGTGTACAAATCTAGAATTACAGAGGAGAAAATTCTCTTCTTTCCTTCCTTTTTTGCTTCCTCCTTTCCTCCTTTTTTCCCTTCCTTTTCCCTTCCTTCCTTCTTCCCTTCCTCCCTTCCTTTCTGCCTTTCTCACTTCCTTCCTTCCCTTTCCTTCTCTCTCTTTCTCTCTTCTTTAATTTGAAGCCCCTTACTTCAACTTGAGTATTTTATCCTATGGTTCTTCAGTTTTGTGTGAGCACAGATTTGCTATGTGCTTCAGCAAGGCTTGGGCTTGTTCGCACTTACACTTTGAGCATGAAGGTGTGCCACTATGTTCAAGTCTCTATAAAACCCTTACATAAACCTCTCATAGAATGACACATTAGACGCCTGCTGTGTGAATGACTTGTCTTGCTCAAGGGCATTTGGTATCTTTTGGTATTAACATTGAGAGGTGGTTTTGTATTACATCTGTTTGTAAGTCACCTGTTAATCAGTATCTCAGCGGATGGAGCTGCTTGCTGCAGCACTGCTCTACTAGCAAGGTACAGAAGTACAACTCATGTCTCCCAGAACTTGCTATCCCAGCAAATGGCTGATTTTTCTCAGCCAAGCTGCCCATGAAAGGATTTTAGATAACATTTAAATATGTTTGATTTCTTGTTCTTAGGCAGACCTTAATTTCTTGTTCTTAGGCACAACAGTGCCATGTCATTGATTTCATTTCTTTTATTGCTCCCCACCTTATGGTTGCAGACAACATCTCTCAGTCTTTGAACTCATTCAACGCAATACCTGATTTCTCTCCCTTAAGAGGAAAAGACATGCTTATAAATGACAATTAAAAAGCAACCCCATGCCAATCATACCCAACATTTTACTGGTACCCCATTGCAATCAGTAGGAAACTTCCTATTTAGTCTGCTGGAAACAGTTAACTCAGCATAGAACACGTGAGCAGTTTGCCTCCATCTTCCTTTGCAATGCAGTAGTGAGGCTTGTCTGTAATGTAAAGGATTGTATTTGCAGGTATGGCTTAAGTTGTCAGTGCAGTATACTGACTTAAGAACACTTTATTGTCTGAAATACTCAAGTGTTTGTTGGTGGATTGAGCTGATCAATATGCACAGTACCATATTTAGCCCAGACAGTAGTTGAAAATTGAAGAATATATGTTCTGTATCACTTACTGACTTAACATGGTTTGGTAAGAACAAGGTTGCCATCATGTTTGTGAAGTTGGAGCTGGAAGCATTTCTTAGGTCTGGAAGTACAGCCTGGGTAAATAACATATCAGAGACCTGTTGCATCATCTCCTTCCACTCTAGTTTCTATTGGAAGGGAACATGGCCATGCAGGCAGAGAAGGAGTTAGAATGAGCAACTAGGACTGCACGAATAGCTTCACTGAACATCCCCCGACTGTTCCAATGTTTAATGTAATGTATCTTTATTGCACAATTTGGATTGGAGATGTGTTGATGCACTAAGTAGTAATTATATGTTGCAGTCATTCCCTTTCTCCTGAGTGCATTGTTTGGTAAGGGTCTCATCAGCTCTACTGGAAAACATGAGTGAAAAACACAAAACCTTTGCTTTCAAGGACCTTTAGTAAATCTAATCTATCTCAATGAAGCTCACCCTGCTAGCTGCTGAATTTGTCATGTGAGATAGGACCTGCTGACCACAGTAGATGCACCTCTTCAAGAGACTGCCAAAGCTGGCTCTACACCACAACCTATTCATTCAAGGATTTGCCTGACTATTTGCCACTCATTTAAAATAGGATTTGATCCAGCATATCCTACGGATGTCAATTTAAAGAACTCCCATTGCATTCTATGGTTACTAGATCCCTCTCTTTGGAATTACCTTTGCCCTGAAAACAGCACAAGCCCCTGAACGAGGTGGTGCCAAGCGGGACATCAGAGTAAGCTTAACTTTTCTCACACGAAAGAAAGATGTCTGTTATCAGGAGGAACCAGAGCAACAGAAGAATCAAAAAACACATTTCTTTTCTGCCTTTCAGTTTTAAGCAACTGCAGCATTGCAAGTTCCTATTATCATGCCACATTGTGTCATCTCAATTTCCAAGTGAATAAAGGATTTCTGTGAATGCAAGTTTCTCCCTTTTGAAGAATGGCATTTAGAATATTTACATATTTTAATCCTGACTCACAAATAAAATTGTACACAAATTATTTGAGTATAGTAATTCGTATTTACTTAAAGAACTATTTCCATTGTTAGGCAAACTGAGAGAAAATATTATTTTGCTAAATCCCCTATTAAACTCTTGCATCACCTTCCTATTCTCACTAATTACTCAAATATGCGTGCAAACAGAAGCTTTCTCCTTTCTTCTCTAATTGAAATTTTATTGTAGGCAAATAGAGAATGGGAAATTAAAAGTCATATATATGCATATAGAGAAACACAGGAGATCAGTGTCTTGCTTTAAAGGAGCAGCTCTTCCCTGCATTAATCATTCTGTAACATTGCAGCTTGAGTTTAAGAATTCTCCATTGCAGCAGCAGTTATGAAATACCATCTCTTTCCTAAATGAAGCAGGGGATTGAGGTCACAAATGGAGAAAGGAGATTCTGGTTAACCTCAGCTGCACTTTTCTGCCACTCTTTTTTCATGCCTCTGACTACAAAAGAAGTCTTCTTTCAATTTTAGCTGTATCACTTATGCGCAAGTTTCCCTTTCACCCTAAATCCTTCTGAGGCTTCTGGATGTCACCGCATCCCCAGAGCTGTTTGATATTGTGTGAAGATCGGGCTGTCTCACCCTGAGAGCAGTGGTCCCCGGTCGCGGCTATCAGGTAATTCACTATCCAGAAGTATTTAATTTCCTATAGCTGTGTGTAGCACTGAACACTTAGAAACAGTTAAGCTTGAGGCTTTCTGGAGTGCATTAGTTGCTTAATATAGCTGTCTGCAGGGCAGTGATGGTTAGGGTTCTGCAGGGATTAAAGAACAACAAAGAGCTATATTTCTTTAGCTCACCTTTTAGATCCTAAAGACTGCAGCACTTAGCCTTATTTCTTATTTCCCAGTGATTATAAACTGACTTTTTTACTACTCTCAAAATGCATGAAAATAAGTGAGGCTTTAATGGGACAACACCATGTAAAGACTCTGTGACTGAATAATTTCTAACCATTTAAATAGTCTCAGGACTATCCTCTGGTGCTCTATCCAATAAATACAGAATGACCTTTGTCCATACTGTCAAACACTTTCACACTCCAAGCAAGGTATTAATGCATCAGCTGACACTTGGAATTGGTCTTTACCCGTGCTAAGTCCCCAGCCATTTTTGAATACTGCTTGAGAGATGATGAGTTGACTTCAGCCAAAACCATATCATTGCTCAGTTATACCCTGGTGCGAAAACGAACCAAACTGGACTTCCTAGGTCTTACTCTTAGCCTGATGGTAATATTGCAGTAGCCTTGAGGGAGTCTCTTTGCATAATATCTTTCATCTTGGATTTTCATAGAAGTCTGTTTATCTGTATATATTCCAGGTAAACCAAGCCTTTTGAAGATTATCAAATATTCTGAATCATAGAATATTTGGGTTGAACAGGTCCTTAAGATTATTTAGTTCCAACTCCCCCGCCATGGGCAGTGAAACATCATTCTGTACCATGTCACCCAAGGCACTGTCCAACCCAATCTTGAACACTGCCAGGGATGGGGCATTTACCACTTCTTTGGGCAACCTGTGCCAGCACCTCACCACCCTCACAGTAAAGAACTTCTTCCTAATATCTAACCTGAACTTCCCCTGTTTCAGTTTAAACCCATCACCCCTTGTCCTATCACTACAGTCCCTAATGAAGACTTCCTCTCTGGCATCCTTGTAGGTCCCCTTCAAATATTGGAAGGCTGCTGTGAGGTCACCACACAGCATGAAAAGATAAACATTATCAGTGGTTCTAATAATAAGAATTATCTAATGTACCAGGAAATTAGTGCTCACATACAGATTGAACAACGAAATGATTTGTGTCAATAGAATGTTCTCTGAAAAACTTTATTATATCATTTAGTGCTGAGTTATGGCCAGTGCAGAAATGCTAATTCAGAACCTCTGTGATTGATAGAATATCTCTATGTATAGCACCAACCACTCAGAAATTCATTCTGTTGTAGTAAATCATGTATTTCTGTTGAACAGTGAGCAAAACCACATGCAAAAATAACGAAGACAGTTCAGGCATGCATGGACTTGAGTGTACAAGATTCGTGTAGGTAGTGTACATGATAACCTTAAGTACAGGACAGAGCCAGAGAAAGGGGGTTTTTGTGTTTAATTGGAAAAGTGACTCCCAGGACAGTACAGCTTGGTTTGGTAGCCACAAGAATAAGCACCACAATGACAGAAATACTATGCCTGACGATATTTTATGGAGGTTAGAACAACAACTGCCACCCTCTGTATGTGCTTGCCTCCTAGCAGTGTATTCCTATTTTAATTTCAGTTTGCTTTATTGCTTGCTGGTAAGAGCAGCAGGCAATAGTAAAATTGTTATTAAATGCAATCTGTCTCTTTAATAACAGTTTCAAAATTAAAATCATAAAGTTGATTCATACAGGACAGGAACACATACAGTAGTTGGAGTAGCCTTCCTTCTGGGGCATTGCTGAAACGTGCCAATTCAAGGGACTTGATAGAAATAGGTTGCAATTATTGTTGCTGATGGAAGCAGGCAGCTTGTAATAACCAAGACGCGTGTAGAACATGTACAATATAAATTTGAAAAAGGCTGCTAGCATCAGCGGATGAGGCTTCTTGTTCAGTGGGTTGAAAGGTGTGAGCTTGTTTTTATTAGCCACTAGGTATGTGGAGACCACAGAGTAGCTTCCAGTATCTATAGGGGGCTACAAGGATGCTGGAGAGGGTCTCTTCATTAGGGACTGTAGCAATAGCACAAGGGATGATGGGTTCAAACTTAGACAGGAAAAGTTTAGGGTGGATATAAGAAAGTAGTTCTTCACCTTGAGGGTGATGAGGCAGTGGCACAGAGTGCCCAGAGAAGTAGTAAATACTCCATCTCAGGCAGTGTTCAAGGCCAGGTTGTATGGAGCCTTGGGTGACATGGTCCAGTGTGAGGTGTCCCTGCCCATGGCAGAGGGGTTGGAACTAGACAGTGTTAAGGTCCTTTCCAGTTCTTAACTATTCCATGATTTTATGATCAGTAATGGGTCAGGAGGGTCCTAGAATCCATACGTAGTGAGGAGCGGCACCTTTTCCCATGACATATCCAGGTGGGCAATGGGTGAGCTGCAGTGTATATAGAAAGGAATTTGCCTTAAATGTATATATTTTGATAAATCATAATATAAGGCAATCTAAAGTTACCCAGAAGTATTCAAACAGCTGTCTTTCTATTCTGCTTTATGTGTCAGGGACGCCTACAGGTACATCTGGGTTTGCTCTTTTTTCTGTGTTTGCCTGTAGCATGTGCAAGGAGAAAGTGTCAAGCAGCTGTGGAACAAACCTACAGAAAACACACTTCTTGGTGCTTTTTTCCTCTAGATTCAGCACAGACTGTTTATCTTCAGCCCTGCTGGTTGAGAACCTGTCATGTGGGACATGCTTATTTTATAAACAACACATCCTTTTTAATCTTGTTAAGAAACATGATATGCAGACCTCAGAAGAAGCCAGCAGTAGGCAAAAATGTGCGTAGTCCTTTATTATTCATAGCAAAGTTTGGAATTCCGCAATGCCTTCCAAAACATCCACAGACTCCCTCAGCTATTGATACAGCAGCTCTGTTAGTGCAAGTAGCTGATAGAGACAGAAACGTTGGTGCCACTGTGTCCCTGTTGATGTTAGAAGACTGACAAACAGGAAATAGGATGCAATGTTTAGAAAGGCTTAGCTCTTCCCTGCATTCAAGTGTGGGTTTACAAGCAGTTAATTTGAAGACCCCCATGTTTAAGTGATGCAAATCACCTTTACTTTCCCATTTCCACCCTCATGGCTATGTATCAGCCAGCTGTTCAGGGATGCATCTGTGTATTTTGTAGTGTTGGATGACTCCTATTACTGTATTTTACAGGAAGGAAGTGGAAGAAGCAATGGCATTGACAAAGGTCAAATAAAATAGATCTACACTAACATATTAAATGTGCCTTTGTATCCCAAAACTGCATTCAGACTTCCTCTTGGGAATGGTCCCTGGCCTATTCCACTTGCTGATCTCTCTGGACACTCTTTGGAAGAGAGCTGGCCTTGTCCAAAGTCAAGTCAGAGTCTGACAATTGAACAGTCAAAACACCTGATTTTTTGCAGCCGTTTTGAAAATTGGCTGAAGTGGTGGGAAAACGTAAAAATAGGGGGTTTTGATTGATTTTGGAGTTAATGAATTTATCTACACACCATACACTGAACTTATGTTGACCCAGGTGAGTAAATTTGCCAGCACAGATCCAGAAGAACATCTGGCTGATACCTGGTGTCAGACATCAGCTAGTTTTTCAGGGTCAGGCTGCATCCTAAGCCCTTCAGCAAATCTTTACTACTTTTGCAGACCTAATGTCCTTGGTGAAGTCAGAATAGGATGGCCTGTTTCTATGTTACAAGTCCAGAAACTTTATGGATTTTCTGCCCATACCACTTACAAGAAGTGGTTGGGTCCACTGCTTCTCAAGTGATTTTGGAGATTTCAAGTATCTTCTTCACCAAACGTTAAAGTTTTCATCACGGTTTTATACTATTTCCACTTCCTGTTACTCCTGTGCTCTGCATGTTTTCAGAAAACACTGAAAACACACTATGTATCCCTTGGCACATCATATAAGTGAACAGAGAAGATGTGTAGAGGAACTGGCTTTTGAAATCAGCTATACATGTTATGTATAGAATACGCACATAAAATGTATATTATAGATCTAATACTAATATATTAATATATAATAATCACTGATTAAAAATAAGAAAAACAGAAATAAAATAATAAACAGATTTCTTGATACCTGAAACCTTCTGGCAGATTTAAATAGGATGAAGACACCAAAAGTAGACTTGTCTCTTAATGAAAAATTAGGTCTTTTTTCCCTTCTATTTCCTTTGCCCCAACAATAATATTTCTGGACTCTGGACAGTTTTCATATGTCATTGAAAGTATTAGTTTCGGTGCCCTCTGTTCTCCAGTCAAGCAATAAAAGTACTTAAATTTAAGTAATATTCTAGTGCTAGAGGCAGGCAAAAACTGAAGGTGGTGATGTACATTTTAAGGCTTCTAAAGATTTGGAACTATTGTGTTTCTTCTGCCATAATGTTTGCTTTTTTACCCCTCTTTTTTTTTTTCTATTTCTTCCCCTCTGGAGAATGTAGCTGCATTTCCTGAGACACTCTCATCTAATCACAAGGGGAAAAATAAGTCTCATTTTGTTCTTATATGCCTTTACTATTTCTTTTCTCTCTTGGTAGCTTGTATTCTCCTCACATGGGATCATCTCTATGTACACAGGGCGCCATTTGCAGGTTGTTCGCACCAGTCCTGGTTTTTAGCCATTTGTGCCTGTATCTTTTGTACATAGAGTTCTGTGTTCACAGTCTCTCTCATTACAGTAATTTCTTGCAATCATGTTCTTTGCTTTGGTATCAGAAGATTGCAGCCTTCTTGCTGCGCTTGCTGTCTACATGAGATTTGTGTATTTGTGTGTTGCCATTACTCTGTTTCTATAGCAGTCTCTAAAAGGAGAACAAGGCATCTAGAAAGTTAGCACGAAACAGAGCTCACGAAACAAAACAGTCTTCTAAGCTTTCGTTCGAATTGTGTGGTATTTTAAGCATCAGATCCTTACCTTGCTTTAGCAATTTACCCTGGCAATGAAAGAGAGAGCTGATACAAACAGGTGATCTTGTAGGTAGTTTGGGAAGGTGAAGATAAGATAAAATATGGCCCTGTTGTTGCTTTTATTTGTCTAAACAAACCTTCTATCAAGATATTTATCTACCTGTGTATCAGCCTATGCTCTTTCTTAGATGACTATGCCTCAAGTGGCAAGGCCATGGCACAGGTTGCCCTGAGAAGCTGTGGCTACCCCATCCTTGGAAGTGTTCAAGGCCAGGTTGGACATGGGCAGTAACCTGCTCTAGTGGAAGGTGTCCTTGCCTGTGGCATGGGGTTGGAATTAGGTGGTCTTCAAGGTCCTTTCCAACCCAGACCTATGATTGTATGAATATTATTTCTAAGATTCAGGCACACCAGTACAGTTCTGCTCCTCTGGACTAGCAGGTGATATCACTACTTCCTTGTTATTAGTTAGATAACCTTAGATTTAGTAAGACATATGATGCTCAAAAAATGAGGATGAGAATGAAGAAACAGCTTAGTTCATTTCACCTAAACACACTTAGACAAAAACTTATTTTGTCTCCAGAAGGAATTAATTTGCTGAGGAATGTGTTAGTGGTTTTGGATTCTGATATCAATGGAGAATGCTATGATGTCTTAGGAAAAATAGGTCTGATTCTTGGCCAGTTTTCAAGTGCATTATTTCATCAACAAGTCACAGCAATTTAAGTGAGCTGGATATGAGACCCATCTGTTGTAACTGAACACTGCAAAATAGGTAGGTCAGGCATTAACCTCATTTAATCTTCCCCAGTGACCCAAATTACATACATGTTAAAAATAAATACATAAGTAATGAATAAATTTGAAGCATTCCAGCACTTATTGTTTCAAAGGAAAATGGATGTAGTTACTGCAGTACAGTTAGTCTAGCCCTGCAGGTAGCCAAAAGCTGTGGTCCCACTATCTTTGCTTCCTTCACACTTACACTCAGATGTCATCATTTATTAATGAACTGTTGATCATTAGTATTTGGTGTAGTGTCTGACTTGAGGAATGAAACAAATAGAATGAGAAGTCATGGGGTTAACAGAAGGGAAGAAAGGGAGAATTAGAAAAGACATAGAGAGGTTAATAACAGCAGAGAATGCGGTGACATTGTTGTCTCGGCTTAGTCCATGAATTTCTATCATCTACATTCTTCAGGCACCTTGACTGAAGAATCATGAAGGTCTTTTCTAGCCTTGAGATCAGTTAGACGTATTTTTTCCAGCTAATATTTAATAGGTCAATAAGGTGTTAGGGAAGTTGGGAATCAATGATAACAGCATAATAACAACAGCATAAATGCTATAAATGCTGTATTTTACCCTCTTTTTCTTTTCCTTCTAGGCTTGTATTAACATCAGAGTAGAAAAGGTGATCTGTAGTGTTAGCCATTTGGCCAGGCCTATAGTTATGGATTCAAAATGTGATCCAGTCTTTTCCATAGAAAGACCTGCAGCTGCCCAGTTGAAAATCAGTCTGGACTTTGATCATGTATCTGCGGTTAAACTAAAGCTGCCTATTCCAATTCACTGTTTTCTTTAAAATATTTCACAATGGTTTTTAAGGTTCTTTTTTTCCCCTGTTTTCCTCAGACACATTTCAAAGCTTTCATCCCTCAACTAGGACAATGGGTAGTATCTTTAACCTGACAGAGGGAAGATTGAGATGAGGTCTTGAGTAGTTCTTCCCTGTGAGGGTGCTGAGGCGCTGGCACAGGGTGCCCAGAGAAGCTGTGGCTGCCCCATTCCTGGTGGTGTTCAAGGCCAGGTTGGACAGAGGAGCTTGGAGCAAGCTGCTGTAGTGGAAGATGTCCCTGCCCGTGGCAGGGGTTAGAGCTGGATGAGCTTTAAGGTCCCTTCCAATGCAAACCATCCTATGATTCTGTGATTCTAACTTCTATTCGATGAAGCAAAAGCTGTGTGTACAAGCAAAGCAAAACAAGGGATTCATTTACTACTTCCCATGTCAGGCAGGTGTTCAGCCATCTCTAGGACAGGCTCTATTGCACTGAATTGTGACTTGGGAAGACAAACACCATCACTCCCAGCATTCCTCCCTTCCTTCTATTTTCCCTCAGCTTTACATTATAAGCATGACATCTTATGGTTTTTAGTATCCCTTGGGTCAGTGGGGGTCAGCTGTCCCAGCCGTGTCCCATCCCAAATCCTTGTGCACCCCTAGCCCACTTGCTGGTGGGGTGGTGTGAGGAGCAGGAAACGCCTTGACTCTGTGTAAGCACTGCTCAGCAATAGCTAAAACACCTCTGAATTATGAAGTTTCCAGCACAAATCCAACCTTAGCTCCGTACCAGCTACTGTGAAGAAAATGAACTCTAATCCCAGCCAAAACCAAAACAAAACACAAAGGTCTCTGTTGTAATCGCTTCGTGTGAATGGTGAGATCTGCCAGGAAAGAAAACCATTGTCTGAATTGCATTTATCTAGTCTGTACAATAGTTCTGCTTCTTATTGCAGAATTTCTTAATTCCTTTTTTTTTGTCCAATATCCAGTATTATATTCTGTCATGTTTTCCTCTGGTGCATAAGCTGTCAGAAGTTACCTACCCCCATTGCTCTTATTAGTGTCGTTACACAGTGGTCTATCAAATAACCATCAATAAATGTTTCTACTAAGGTAATATATTCTGAAACAAATGTCATCTTACAGCAATTGGGAGAGAAAATGTTTTCCAAATAAGATAAATAGAAATCTGAGCTAAATGGACTTGATAAAATTACCTGACCCTGACAATGAAACAATTCAGGAAAGGCTCAGGGAATATAAAGAGATCAATCAGTAGGATGATACAATAATGGCAAATATGCAGAATCAATGTCAACAATCTTTTCTACTTTTGGAAATTTAGGACAGGAACTAAAATTACCGGCTTCGCAGAAGATAGGACTTCTTTGGTCTTGTAACATGCTTTTATCCCATAACATCGTTGCTTTGCGTGATCTGTCGTATGCAACTTAATCAGGTGAACAAAGAATAGGTCAACTTTTGTATGCACATTCAAAATGTTATTATATATCCCAAACCTTATTATTGAGTTAAGGATAGTTTATGTTTCCAAATGCTCAAATGAAAATATCTAGCTCTCTAAGTAAATAGCAGTTAAGGGTAAATAGCCATACAGAGAAAGAGCAAAGTACTCCTTACTTACTCTTCACTTAGTTAATTGCCATTAACTGAAATAAACTTTGAGCATGCCTGTGGCAGCGGGGTTGGAACTAGATGATCATAAGGTCCTTTCCAACTCTAACTGTTCTTTGATTCTATGATCTGAAGCTATCCAGTCAGCCTTGGCAATAGTGGGTTTAAATTGTGTAGAGAGAACATATTTGCAGTATAGAAGATGATATAGTTATTGATAACAGAATGACCTTGAAGCGAAAAAATAATGCCAAGTGAGCTACCTGCCAGAAAATGCGATATGGCAGGTGCTTCATAAGAAAATCTTATGAGCAGATGACTTCATGCAGAAAGAAATAAGCTGGTATCGTTTCTTGATTGATCACTGGAAGATACCATTTTCCATCCTTTAAGTATTCTCATATAAATAAATAGGAATTAGCTGTGTGCGGAAATATAAGAATCTGAGCATACATACTGCATTTTCTTTGCCTCTTTCATTCACCTCTGTTTCCTTTTAAATCGAAGGCATCAGGGAGGAGAAGAAAGATATGTTAATGTCATTTACACAATAAATAGATTTATGCCTGGTGAACTTTCATAATTTGTTTTAAAATGCCTACTTATGTTAGAAAGCAATTGACATGTTAAAATTAATTCATTCAATTAGATTGCAGTGGCCAGATTAGATTGTCAGTTGTTCACTTCTGCACTGCTCCTTGTTTTGTCTTTGATGGAATGGAAACAGAAATAGCTTTTTCTTTCACTTTTACAAGGATAATGTATTATGTTTGAATATATGTTCTGAACTGTAAATTAAATTTAAAAGAAACATGATATTTTAGTGTCATGCATCTTAATATACAGGAAAACATGGCAACAAGAAGAAAAAAAATCACTAAAAATGGTTTTTTTTTCCACATATTTGTACAAATATAAGGAACAAAATGCCTTTAGCACTGCTTCTAGCAATACAGTTTGTGATTAATTGAAAGCATTTTGGTTTTAAGAAAGAAACCCAAAAATAAATTTAAGGGATCAAAATCCTAAAAAAATAAAATAAAGTGCAATTTCTTAAAGCAGATATTTATTATATACTTTCTATTCCTTGTCAAAAAGCTGTGAAGATGCCACAAATTTATTCACTTCATTTATGGGAGCAATATTACAAAGATGACTTGTTTTCTCAATAAATAAGCGGTTCCAGCCTATTGTGGCTTCCAGACTGTGAAAATACCTGGAGAGTACAATCGCTTTTGTAGCTTCCAGGCAAAGACAATCATAGTTTGGTTTCTGCATGCCGCATGATTAGTTCTCCTTTATTCCTGGTTTTGAATCATGCTGGGAAAGCAGCTTGATTATAATCAGTGTGGGGACTTCCTTGGGTCGTTTGTTTCTCTTTCTGAAGTTTCAGATGTGATGAAGCATATGACAGTGTTATTAAGTATATGTATTATTTATATGTTGAATATATATATATTATATGTATAAGTTATTAAGTATATTAACATATATTAAGTATATGACTGTGCCATATACTGAGCTATGTCAAAAGAGATGCTCACAGGTTTTTAAATGCCTGGTTAGCCTTTTGCAAATGCATAGGTGACTGGTACTGTGGAACAGATTAAAATTCATTAGAAATCACTGTTATATTTTGCAACCACTATTCAGATATATTTGCTTTCTTCGCACAAAATCATAGAATAGTTAGAGCTGGAAAGAACATTAAGATCATTTAGTTCCAACCCCCTGCTCTGGGCAGGGATGTCTCACAGTAGACCATATTGCCCAAGGCTCTGTCCAGCACTTCCAGGGATGAAGCATCCTCAGGATCTCCTCCTAATTGTTAGTGCTACAGAGTACCTTTGCAATGGTATTCACAGGTCCCTCAGCATTCATGGGTGCATCAGGGTCCCATGAACTTGAGTACACTTAGTTTGTTTAAATGTTCCATAACCAGAGCATAAGTCTCCCTTGCTCCAGTCTTTTCCACTTGTCTGAGGGACCTTGGATTCCTGAGGCAAGGCTTAGCAAAGAAAAGGAGTTGAGAACACTGCTTTTTCTTATGTATGTCCTTTGCCACCAGGTCCCTTCTCTATTCAGAAGAGGACAGATGTTTTCCTTCCTTTTGTCTTTGTTCCAGAAATATCTACAGAAGCCCCACTTGTTGCCTTTCAAATTCCTCACCAGATTAAAGTCCAGGTCAGCTTTGGTTTTTCTAACCCCATCTATGCACACTGGTACAACATATTTGTCCTAAGTGTCACAAGTAAAGAACTTCTCACAGTAAAGAACTTCTGTATATCTGACCTGAACTTACTCTGTTTAAGTTTTAACTCATTACCCCTTGTCCTGTTGCTACAAATCGTAGCTTCATGCCAGTGATTATTATGAAAATTCATGCTATCTGAGCCAAACCCAGTACCCAAAATGGCGAACAATTAATAGTAAAGGTTTGTTGCAATACAGTTGTGTATAGAATAATGTCTGAACTCACTGTATTTTGAAAAATTCATGAAGAGTTTTGGCCCTGATATTAACCAGTAGTACATTAACTACTGGTTAGTGCCTCCTTTGGCCCTGTTTTGGAGGAAGACAGACATATTCTCTACTGCCGTGATTGTAACTGCCTACGCTCTTGTCCCTTGAAGCAGAACCTTGTCTTCTTTAAGGTCATTAGCTAATAATATTGTACAATCACTCAGTTAACAAATAATTTAAAATCTCATTTAAATAAAAGAATGATCATAGACATGTGCTGTACCAACAGTGAATAATTACTTTCTACAAATATCTTATTTAAGTAACTATTGGCAGAAATTGATTTGAAAGTACATTTCAGAAAACCAAGTCCATTAGGAAGAAGATAAAGTGAGCTAAGTAGTCTCAGGATTATGTTCTCAATGCTTTTAAGACGGACAAAAAGAAATCCAGAGCTTTCAGAAATTGCTGATGTTGGAAATATCCAGTGATGTTTTAGACCTCTGCAAGGTGGCCACCGGTCAAGGTAAAAAAAGTGACATTTCCTCAGTGTAATTCATTCAACCACTTTTAGGGATCCTAAAAGTCTCTGCATCTCTTCCCTGACTACATGGGACATCTCTGTCAGATACATCTCTCCATCTTGTAGATCTCTATGCTGAGTAGGAAGAATTTCCAGTACTTAGGCATCAAACTGTCAGTAAGTATGTTTACAGCTCCCTACAAGAATACCTTTCTACGTGCTTCAAGCTTACCAGGGACAAGGCTTATGACTCCAGTAGCTGCACCAACCCAGCACAGTGCTTCTTGCATTCAGGCAACTGAAAGAGGTGACGAACAAAACCCAAGTCTGTACTCAGTTTTGAGATAGCAGTTGTCAAACGGGACCTTGGCCTCCTGGGCCAAATAGGCAGTTTGTGGAAAACTAACAGCTAATTGTAGTCTTGATGTCTGTGTGAAATGAGAAAGGATCTTGAGCTGTCTGACAGCCCAAGGGAACGTTAAACTATCATATCCTTAGAAGTCCTTCAGGTATTCATAGCACCCTGATTGCAACAGTGGTGTCCACAGGAGAGTCTCACAGACACTTAGACCTTCCTGCAACTGAGGTTAACCACAACTAATCTGGGTGAAGGTTATCCAGCCACTGAGCCTCTTTGGCTATTTATCGCAGTTAGTTTCTCCAGCTTCACAGCAATGTACACATCTGCTTCCTTACACAGCAGTATAAATTCCTCCTTTTCTTTTACCAAAGTGTATTCTGACTTGCCAGAAGACTCTTTGACTTATAACTGCCTTCCTGCTGCTGCCGGGGGCTTAATAACTGTCCAACAACTATACTCTTGTTGTATCCAGCAGTTCTCATTCATATTGCCAGTGAGTGAGGAAAGAAAGGGACAGGAAAAGAGGAGTGGTCCATCCTACATCCAGGATAGCTGAAAAGTTTTACTGGTTATGGTCAATACCTGATGATACTATATACTTTCACATGCATATATGGTCATAACTGGCGACTGCCTTCTTGGTGCACAAGTTACCAAAGAAATCCACCCAATTTACATCAGCCCTCAAAGTTATATTAGCTATCCCACATCATTTGAGAACCTCAGGGCAGGGAGAAGAGCGTGCAGCAAGCTCACTGCCCTGGACTTCAAGAGAGCAGACTTCGGCCTCTTCAGGACCCTGCTCAGTAAGGTTCCATGGGATATAGCCCTAGAGGGCAGGGGGGCCAAAGACTCGGTTAATATGCAAGGATCACCTACTGCATGCTCAGGAGCAATACATCCCAACTAGAAGGAAGTGCAGCAGGAGGGCCAGGAGACCTCCTTGGATGGATAAGGAGCTGCTGAGCAAAATTCAAAGATAAAAAGAGGCTTCTAAAAGGTGGAAGCAAGGACAGGAGGCCTGGGAAGAATACAGGATGTTGTCCGGGAAGATAGGGACTAGGTTAGGAAAGCTAAGGCCCACTTGGAATTAAACTTGGATAGGGATGTTAAAGATAACAGGAAGGGATTCTATAGGTACATTGCAAATAAAAGGCAGATCAGGTTGGAACTAGATGATCTTCAGGTCCTTTCCAGCCCTAACTATTCTATGATTCTATGATTAGCTCAGTGGCACGCTAATGATGCTCACTGCATACCTGTTGGCTTGTCTTGGGCTGGAGCTGGCATATGACCATCCAGTTGAATCATAGGACTGTCCAGATCGACCACAGGAGACCTTTCATAATAACCGACCAGACACTCACAGATAAAAAACTACCTCAAGAGGTTGTATTTAGTCCTTGCTCTTAGTTGTTAAGAATTGGCTGTCCCAACAGAGTTGCCCTAAGTCCTGAAGATTGAAAGTTTATGTGCCTGTCAACATCCTTTTGTGTTTGCACTTACTGCTACAACTCAGGATGATTATTTTGGTCAAACTTATTTCTTTAAGTAAACTTCATTTGTACACTTCTGTTCTTTCTCCTGTCATGCATTTTCAAAGGCATAACTGCACATTAGTTCGAGTTCCTTCATATGGCTTTAGAGTCCCTGCAGTTTTAGCTCAGAAGTGTATTTTTGTCTATTTCCTTTCATAGTACTGGGACCTGTGATCTACTCTCAACTTCGCCAAGTATTGCATCTATTTTTTCTCATTTTAAATTAGTCTGTTTTAGCTTTGGGAGTTTATATATACACCTGTTCTTTTCATTCATAAACCCAACTGTATTTTACTTAGAGGTTTGAGGAGTTTTATCCCATGAATCTATAAATTAATTTGTTCTTAAGGAATCTAATAAAATTATGGGAAAGTGAACAAAAAATGTTGCCTAAATGCCTGCAAACCAAACCTGTAAATCGCTGTATTTTACAGAGTCGATACTAACGCTAGTATTCATTATATTTATTGGAGGTTATTTGATCTGCGGTAATCCCATTAAACCATACTTATCATTCCTTGAAAAAAATGGGCACTTTAGGGAAATTCCACAGACCTATTGTAAACATGCATACAATGGTTCAATGAACTGCACCTGAAAAGTTTTTGCTTCAGTCCATCAACTCATTACATCAGATAGCTCCATCTAATTTCTGTGGATTTCTTAACTCTATCTCACTTTAGGCTCTTGTCAAGGTGAGTTTGTATCTTGGAATGTCAGTGCAAGGATTGCTTATGGTGCAATGAAGCTGCCATGATTTATTTCTGTTTTCTTCATTAATCCAGCTCTTGGTCAGGGCCTGAACATCACAAAACTTCCATGCAACAAAATTCCCAGATGGGGTGCTAGAATGAAGTGAGATTTTACCCTTAGTCATTTTAATGTTATGGTTCTCAGAGCTAATTACACAGAACGGGCTGTCTTGCAGCACAAAAGCCTTCTTGATTTAAATCCCTTCTTTCTTATTTTAAGTTAGAATATATTATCAAAGTTCATTTGGGAGATTTGAACTCACTATTGTTTCTTTCAGGCTTGCCAAAAAGCTTACACATAAAACATATGGCTACCAGGCTAAGTTAATGTTTTATAATGTCAAGTTCCTGTTTTAATGGATATTTTTATCCTGGTTTTGCTGCTTTTCCACTGTGACATTCACAGTTGGGATTGAAATTTTACCTGCCTGCCTTAGATTCAGATCATGTGTCCAATGCTGAAGTGTCTTGGCAGTCCACTTAGGAAGCAAAGGAGCAGAGCAGCCAATGCATCTGAGTGTGACTTTACTGCTGCTGGTCTTCAGGTCTCATCCACTCACATGCAAGCTAGCCTGGCAGGTGTATTTCCTAAGGGAAAACTGTTGTTAACAGAGAATGATTTAGGTTTCAATTTAAGCCAGCTTGAGCTTTGGTGGGGAATTCTTTCTGCAATTCCTCTGAGTGAATTCATAATCAAATGAGTGTTCAGTTTCACATCACTGTTTGCTGAAAAGGAAGTCTACCCTGGGAACAAATATCTGCACTACATTTTCATGCCCTTCAACTTAAAAAGGTGGAGTGAGTTAACTTTAACTTCTGCATTCTCAAGGAAAACTGAAGAGTACTTCCTGGGCTGACATAACTTAAAAGGCTGTAATTCATACTATGGTGAAAAAAAAATTATCACAGAGCCACAAACTGGTTTGGGTTGGAGGGGACCTTAAAGCTCATTCAGTTCCAACCCATGCCACGGACAGGGACACCTTCCAATTGAGCAGGTTGCTCCAAGCCCCCGTGTCCAGTCCTTGAACATTGCCAAGGATGGGGCAGCCACAGCTTCTCTGGGCAACCTGTGCCACTGTCTCAGCACCCTCACAGGGAAGAGCTTCTTCCTTATATGCAATCTAAATCTCCCCCTGTCAGGTTAAAGCCATTCCCCCTTTGTCCTGTCACTATTTACTCTTGTAAAAGTCCCTATATGTTTATTTCTGTAATGCAGGCTCATTGAAAAGCTGAATAATTATACATTATAGACATGAAAAGCACTGTAAGTTTCTGACATTAAGTATTAAGGTGAACTGACAGTCTGCAGCTGGGTTCTGCATCTTGTGTTGTGCTTGTCTATGGGAGAACTACAGCAGAGCCTCTGAAACAAAAACAGCATTCAGCATCCTATCTCTTTAAATGAGGCATGAAGGAGTCTCCTGCCCAGACCTTTCTGTGGGCAGAAAGGCAGACAGCGGATGACATGTGATGATGTGGCCTTGTGAGTCCTCAGCCCACAAGATCTCAGATTCAGCAGCCAGAGAAAACACCCTGTGATGTTTTCAGGTCGTTTGTCTGAAGTCCACTAAAGGTGGGGTTTAAATATTGCCACTGGTGCTGATGTCCAACAAGCTGATTTCAGTGTTCCTACCTGAAGCTAGAGAGTAAGATACTTTTCAAAAAGGAATAACCAGGCACACTGAAATTATGCATATTATATACATATTTCCTGCAAGTCTAATAAATACATAAAGGTAAGGGACTCCTTGTAATGGTTAAAACATTTTTTTATCATAGAACTTTTGAAGTTTTTTTTTTTTAATAATTTTTTTTATAGAAAGTGTAGAAAGTGTATTTTTAAAGTGCATATGGGTGAAAAATTAACTACCATGCCTTAGTTTGGAATTCTTTCACTTCTTGTATCATATGGAATCAAAAGAAAGAGTTGAATATGTAAGTGTACTGAAGATGCAAAGATAAATCAGGGTTGCTCTCTCAAACCACCTTTTCCTCCAGGCCAGAATCATCATAGTCTTCCCCAGATAGAATTATTTTATATGTTTTAAATTGAACTTTGACTTACCATGTAATAACTTAAACTCAGATGTGAAGTGAAAAGTTGTAATCATCCTACCCACTTAGGCTCTATAAAAGCCATTTTTGAAAATCTCCCTCACACCCCTAAAGGATCAGGTCCTTTTATTCCAGAATTTGTATGTCTGTTTACAGTTATATGTGGCTTTATACACAGGTTTACTTTTGCCAGCAAACCTTCTATGTGCTGCAGCATTATGCAGCTTGTTCCATGGACCTCTTAAATCAAATGCAAAGTAAAATCTGTCTCTTTCTTTCTGTGTTGTCCAACTTTTCTGAACCATAGGGACGCAATCCCTGTTGTAGTGATGTGAGAATAAAGAATGGAAGAAGGGGTCGACTGATTATGAAAAGAAGGACCAATACTTCATTGAGTTCATGTTGTTACACTAGAATATTTGCGTCCTTGCATAATAAACCTGGAAGTTATATAGCTTAGGAAACGGTTATCACCTCATAAACAGGAAGCACCCTCAAGGTAACATCTAAGTAATATAGGCAATGTGATCACAAAAATCTGTGTTCCAGCTTTGCAGCAGCCCTACATCAGTTCTTTTATGGCATCATTATGTTAAATGTTTTTAATGCAGGAATATTTCAGAATGATAGCAAACTATTTTCTATTTCACTGCAGTTTCATTCAGGTCTATTAACATGTGAATATGAAATAGAAACACAGATTAAAGAGCTGGTCTAAGGTCACAGTGATCTGTTGGGTTAGATGTGGGGACAGTTACACAAAACACCTGACATCTGATACTGATTTTGATTTGCTGTAGGTCTTCATCATTTGTATGAGGTCCCTTTATGGGAGTCATTAGAACAAATGTGGACATCTATGCATAAGCTTCTTGCTGTATTTTTTATATATAGTCAGTGCTAAAAGAATATAGGAAAGGAAAAATGTAGTTGTCCATGTCTGCCCAATGTCATAAATGTCAGTACAGTTGCCAGGTTATTGCTAATTTAAACCTAATGTTTACATATTATATAGTGTTTATACCGTAACTTCATGCTTAGCTTTTTTATCATCACTGTGTGTAAGAATGCTGGTCTCTTGAATATGTAACAGTTTATACATATATATATAACTGTATATGCAATCTTGAATATATAACAGATTTTAGGACAGCTTCAGTACTAGGACAAAGAATGAAGTCTTTGCTGCTTCAACACAGATTTTATTCAAGAACTAGAATGACCAGAGCTGGCTGCAGCATCTCTGCACTACCTTTAACCAGTCAGTTTAACTACTGGTATTTACAGTCTGTCTGTAGTGAACAGGGATGTGAAACAGGCTTAGGTGTGTGCGGTGCTACTGGGGGACACTAATGGCAGGACACAGTATAGATTTCACCAGCTGTACAACACATAGCAGCTCTGTAGTCTCTGCTATGCTTGATAACACCACATCTGTTAATATACAACAGGTTTGCTGTAATCAGAGTTGTAACTCATCATTTTCTTCTGTATGAATCATCAGAGGCCTGTTTCCCCTTGTGAGAGCAGTAAGATATCAAGATTATAATTTATTTCCCCCAAGCCATGATTTCTTTCGGATGCTTTTTCCCAGGTTCTCCTGCTTTAAGGAAATAAGGCTCAGATGGATTCTTTACCGTACTTGTATTTTATATATCCTGTGGATTATAGACTTAAGCATAGCACTTTTTCTGTAGTGCTTATGGCTGCATGAAGGCCCAAAGAAGATGGGCTGGTGCCCTGGCACTGTGGGTAGAAAGGCAGAAAAAGCTCACTAAAGGCATGGTAGGTGCTCACTTTTGCCTGCCAGCATTCTCGCATTCTTAAGAATATCAATTTCTATATTCAGACATCTGCAAATGGGAGTGCCACATGCAGATCTCTTGCTCTTCAGACTTCAAAAACTGATTTGATAGGCCTTTGCTAGCTATTTGAGATCGTCTGTACTGAGAATAAGAAGCCTGACAGCTGTTAGTAGCAAAGAATACAGAGGATAATCAGAGCTGATAATCAGCTGTCATAAAAAAAAGAAGAATGAAACCCACCCAAAAAAACCTGCTCAGAAATACCAGGAGCATGACTGGTTTGACTGACACAGTGGGTAAGGCTATTGTTTGCTCCTTGCTGGATTTATTCAATTTTATGATTCATTTTCAGAGGTATATGAGAGGCATGAAGAAGTGAAAGGAAAGGAAAATCTTGAAAAAAGGAAAGAAAACAAACCCATATATGGTTTTCACTCTTATCAGCACTTAATTATATGCAGAAAAAGCTTAGTTTTAAACTACTCTTAATTTTGAACACTTAGGATTTGCCACTAGTTTCACTGACATTTCCCTTTGGAGCATTTATCACTCCTCTGGGCAACCTGTCCCAGTGCCTCACCACCCTCACAGCAAAAAATTTCTTCCTTATATCCAACCTGAACTTCCCCTCTTTCAGTTTGAACCCATCACCCCTTGTCCTATCATGATGATAAGATTAAAAGTTTGGGTCAGGTTTCATCCTTTAGCATGTGAGTCGCCCTTTTTCTTTATTTTAGTCATGTCACTGCAGTATGCAAAGCCCTTTTTAAAATGCTTACTTGTATGTCATTAAATCTAACAGCCTAGAACTTCTGAACTACGTATTTTGCATTCATAGTTACACTTGTTTAGTTTCTTACCTACTTTGTCTGAGTAGCCATTCCTGAAACAGCTGCTTATATCTTTCTTTATCTTATTTCCACCGTGTACACACATTCACATCATCTGAGAGGATGTCCAGTAATCTGTAAATACTATTTTTGTCTTAATTATCTGCAAATGCCTAATTCAGGGTAGTTGTGCTGATATTTCTGCACAATTTCCCCCAAGCCTAGCTGTTAATATTACATTGTAGATCATCCCATGATTTTCCTTTCGAATCCCTCCACTTCTATTTCATTGAGGACTGTACAAATGTATAAATTGATAACGGCTGGGCTTTTTAAATGTAGCCAGCTGCTGGAAGAAGGTTAATAGGTTTGGTTGCCTGGGGATACTATTCCAGTTCAAGTCTGTCAGATGTGTAATCATGTGTCTCAGGAGAAGATATTGCCCATAGCAGCTTTTCCCCGTCTTCTGTATTTCCCTAAAGTTAGAAAAGACTGGACTGTCCTATCACCAGATATGGAATGTAGACTTGTGGGTTTAAGAATAAGTTTAAATTTCAAATATATATGATTACATTTATATGTATATATTATATATATATATACGTATATATGTATATATATGTGTGTCTGCATTTAAAGCACAAATTGGCTACATAACGTGGTGATTTTGACATTAGATGAATTAAAATGGTTATTTCAGTAATTTACTTATTTAAAATGAAAAGAAAAAAGAGGAAAATACTTGTTTTTAGAGCTATGACATCTAAATGTGGTTAAATTTGCCTTCTGAATGTGCCATCCAGGTGTTTGCCCACTTGAAAACTACTCCAATGGCAGCAGTGGAGTGGCTAATTTTCTGAAATGCAAGAGTACTAAATTGGTCTCTTCATTTGAGTGCTCCATTTCCTTGAATTTTGTTTTTTTGTTTACATCACCCAAAAATGACCTTTTACAAATGTTTTTCAGTTAGTTATCATTCTGAGTGTGTATACAGGTGACCATGCTGTCCACCTTGGACAAAACTGCAGGGAACATCATTGAATCATAGGATAGTTAGAGTTGAAAAGGATCTTAAGATCCAGTTAAAAGTCCTCTGCCCTGGGCAGGGGCACCTCACACTAGTCCATGTCACCCAATACTCTATCCAGCCTGGCCTTGATATGAAAGGGATCCTATTTGGCTAACGGGTCAAAGTTCCCAACTAAGGAGGGCTTCAGGTCATTGTTCTCTATGGATGAGGTACCTCATCATCAGATATGTACACATTTCTTGTAGTAAAATTCTGTATTAAAAAACTATAGAAAAATGTTAGTTTCACAGTCGTTCATCTGTGATGGGTAGATAAAGTACATGAGCAAGCCCAGAGGAGGGCCATGAGGATGATCAGGGGACTGGAGCACCTTCTGTATGAAGATAGGATGAGAAAGTTGGTGCTGTTCAGCCTGGAGAAGAGAAGGCTGCGTGGAGACCTCAGAGCAGCTTCCAGTATCTGAAGGGGGCTATAGGGATGCTGGGG
>JAOEHY010018725.1:0-48997 GCA_025447955.1 Psilopsiagon aurifrons
GAAGTTGTGAATGCTCCATCGCTGGCAGTGTTCAAGGCCAGGTTGGACATAGCCTTGGGTGATATGGTTTAGTGTGACGAGTCCCTGCTCATGGCAGGGGGGTTGGAACTAGATGATCTTAAGGTCCTTTCCAACCCTAACCATTCTATGATTCTAAGTTAATCTATCTTTGGAAAGCCGGTATGTTTCAAGCATTCAGTTTTTAGTGTGGGGAGTTCTGTTCTAAATGCCTGAAATGTCAGTGACACTTAAAGTGTTGTTTATGATCAGTTGTGATAAATGGGGTGATGTTTCTATTTTATGTTTTTATTTAGGTGAGAGAGAATTGTGGAGTGGAAAGGAAAAAGCAGATCTGCATTGGTAGACTGGCTCTGAGAGCACAGCAGAAGTCTATTAAAAAGAGTTCTTGTTCACATTTTCTTCCCTAAGACAAAGTATTTCCATGAAACTGTCAAAACAGATGGCGATTGTTCAGTGTAGAATTAATCTTTCAGGCCTTTCCGAGTTTCTGTCACAAAGTGGTTTTAAGTATTTATAAGCAGTAACATTATCAGAGCCAGAAACTGTTCTCTGAAGCCATCTTGCCTTTGTACATCATTTTATAATTTATGCTCTGGCCATCCTCAGCCAAATGCTCTGCCCAGTGTCAGGAAAAGAGTAACACAGAGTCCTGTATTTTCTGTGGGGAGATTATCTTAGAAGCACTGCATATCTTGGGTGGAGTTTCATTGTCAACCATAAGCAACTAATGTCATTCACAGTGCTCTGTAATATTCTGGTTGACTGTCAATATCTGCTGAAGCAGAGCATAGTTTTCCTGAGTTCTCATGCTATCTGTGCCAGCTCTCTATGATACCTTGGGTAGTACAAGTCACCTAAAAAGGCACTCTTCAGGCTGCTGAATCATGCCTTTTTTTTTTCCCTGAAGTTAGTTTTTGTAGAAACAATCATAGAATGAGGTGTGAGGAGAGCTGAGTATTTTAAACTCATTGGTCAGTCTGTTCTTCACTGCTTTCTGTGTCTTAATCGCAGTCGAAAGACAAATGCTGCTTGGTGTGGATTTTGTTTTGCTCTGAAGCTGAAACTTTTTGGTGCAAAATCTATAAAAAAATCAACAAAAAAAGTAAGGTTTGTTTTTTTTTCTTTTCCTTTTTTTTATTCTTATCTTTCCCCTGCCCTTTTCCTCTCATTCCTAAATCTTTTGCAGTGACTTACGGGACAGTGAGTTCCAGTATGTATTATTACACAAGGGTCATGTCACAGCTCTTCCTGGAAACACCTGTATCAAAAATGGAGAAAACTGATTTCAAAACTTTGTCTACAATGGACGACTTCTGGAAGGTAATCTAAGCGCAAGTCTTTATCTCTCTTTTGCTGTGATATGATTGTCCTGTATATTTAACCTGCCAGGATCTTTTTTCTAATGCGGTAGCAGTTGTGTGTGAAGATCTCTGTCAAAGCTATGGAACAAAGTTGGTCTTTAATAAATGAAAGTTTAGAACCCAGGTAGTGCTGGAGGGCCAGGGTAGGGCAAGGTTATTGAATGTCTTTGGAGGACAGGTAACAGTAAGGCCTTATGTCAGAAAAATTAACTGCATTTCTAACACATCTATGGAATGAAGATCTATAAAAACAGTGCTGGAAGCATGCAAACTAAAATCCTGTCTTATTCCCCAGTTCACAGAAGGCCCTTTGCTGGATGGTCTCTACTGGGAAATGTGGTACAACAACAAAACCATGGCAGAAAACAAAAGCTTCATTTATTATGAGAACCTGCTCCTAGGGGTGCCTCGCCTTCGGCAGCTGAAAGTGAGAAATGGTTCATGCTCAATACCTGAAGATTTGAAGGATGAAATCAAGGACTGCTATGATGTCTATTCTGTAGCTGATGAAGATACTGCTCCTTTTGGACTTCGAAATGGAACAGCGTACGTAGTATTCCTGTATTCACATAGCTTTTTTTTTTCTGATCTGGATTATGCTGAATTGTACAATAAGTCACTTGGCAGAGGCAACTCTGCATTTACTGTCTGTTCTGTCCATAAAGTCCAGTAAAACAAGAGCGGTTGCCAGTTCTGCTCGTGGAGAAGCCTTATTATACTTGCAGAGCGCTGTGCTCTTACCCACTTGAGTTGAGGTGTTGCCGTTGTGCCATTTTTAACTGTTGTGCATGGGAGACACGCTGTGGTCTGAGTGCAGCACTACAACTTGTGAGCACCTGTTCTGTAATTCCAGATTGTATTACTGGAGTGGGTTTCACTGAGTTGTCTTTCCTGGCTAAAAATGGGAATAGCACTGCCACTCTTGGAGGACAATTTGTGAATTAATCGTGAAAGGTTTTGGAGGTGGAAGTGAATTTTCTTTCTTTCCCTTCAGGCAAATCCTGTGTGACTGGATAAATGTATTTTCTTTTTGACAATTAATGTACTTGTGACCCATCTTTCTACCTTCATTTTATTGTGCTAGTCAAAGGAACTTTGTACGATCTTTCTCCAGGGTACATGAAAACTTTCTACAAGTACCTCGTAAATTTAAACAGTTCTAAGTAACTGATGTGGTTTTTTTGGTCAGGTTTTGGTGATATCTGTTTTCTTAACTGTGAGTTACAAATGGAAAGACCAATGTGCTCTGTTTTACTTCTAAACTAGCTGGACGTACACCAATGAGAAGGATTTAAATGGGAGCAGCCACTGGGGCTTGATTGCCACGTACAGTGGGGCTGGTTATTACCAAGACCTCTCAAGGAACAGAGAAATGGCAGCTCTGCAGATTGCTAGCCTTAAGAAGAACCTGTGGCTGGACAGAGGGACCAGAGCAGCTTTCATTGATTTCTCTGTATACAATGCAAACATCAACCTATTCTGCATTGTCAGGTATGAACAGAGCTGTAAGAGTGTTCAAATTGCATAGTGTAAGTTGTTGACTTGGGGTTTTCTAGTGATTGCTTTGTTTTGAGGACATGGGTAAGTGTATGTTTTGCATAAAGGAGACAGCTGAAGTGGGATGCCTCCCTGTCAAAGAAGCGGGACTCTACGTGGAAGGCACACTCATTGTCTGGAGACAGTTCTGGCTTTGCTGGTCCTACAACGGCTTGGGTGCAGTTTGCAGGCGTCTTCTCTAGAGAGCTGACTTATTAATATGTGGATACACAACATCAGTCTTCCGACAGCATGAAACAAATGCAGATGAAGACAGGTCTTTCTGTCTGTTTACCTCATTGTTCTGAAGTGCTTTGGGTTTTAGTCAGAATTGAGTGTGATCAGGTTTACACCTTCTGTGTAGTGTCTTTGCTGAATCAAATGTGGGCTTTTGCCTGTTTCCATTATTTAAATAATTATGGAAATGGAGTTATGTATTTTCGCTGTGATTTTCAGTAGTGTTATGTGAATGAAATCTTTTGTTCTTTGCCATTTTTTCTGTTTTTTAATGCAGGTTGTTAGTGGAGTTTCCGGCGACTGGAGGCCTTGTTACGTCTTGGCAATTTCAGCCAGTGAGGCTGATTCACTACATCTCCACTTTTGATTTTTTCCTGGCAGCCTGTGAAATGGCATTTTGTCTCTTCGTTCTTTATTACATGGTGGAAGAGATTTTAGAAATTCACATTCATAGACTGCACTACTTCAGAAGTCTCTGGAATTGCCTTGATGTTCTTATCATTGTGGTAAGTAATCCTTATAAAAAGGCTAAAATTACTTACTGAAATGCATTTTGTGAGTGACATTAATGACTCAGTATTGCTTTAAGGAATACGGCTATCATTAGGAAGGATACTTACAGTCTAATGGGCTGGCTATTCAACCTGAATGAGACTGTGTTGTAATCTTGATGTGTTTTGCAAACTTGCTTGTTCTCTTTGTTGGTTTCCAGCTTCACATCCTGGTGAAAAATTAAGAGTATTTCTCCAGTGTGCTTCCTCACACTTTTTGTCTATAATGGCATAGTCATTACGGGAGGTAACAAACTTGCCCACATTTCTCTTCTACAGATTCGATACTAGCTACTGCAGTAGCTTTCAAGTAAGAAAATCAGCTGCTTTAAAGCAGTGATTTGTGTTTGGAGGAATGGGACTGGGATTTGAATATGTTTGCCTAGAACCACAAAGAGATTTAATATGGTATTAAAATACTCAGCAGCTAATACCAAATTTGAAGAAGTGTCTAAAAATTGTAGAGTGCTGGCAGCTGTCAGGGCTGCTTTCTTGGTTAAGTGGACAGCGTTGCACATCAGCAATCTGCTTGTTGTAGCAGAAAATCATGAGCTTTGATTTAAAGATACATGTATAAATCTCTGGATTTATATCCAGCTGTGCCTACCAAAAGAATACAAAGCAAGCAGTACTGAAACACATCCAGTCCTGCACTTATTTTGTATCTTCAGGCTTGGATGTATCAGAGGTTTAAGTCTTGAAGCCAGTATTTGTAATCTAGAGAAATCATACTTGTATCACAGTGCTTTTAAATGAAGGGCTGTTTGGGAGGATGTTTACGTGAACCGTGTGCTGTTCCTTATATTTAATGGTAGGGGCAGGAGTAAGATGCTTTACTGTTACAGTCAGTAAAGTGTATTCAAGTGCAAGTGTAAAATTCAGTTCACACAAAGGGTCAAAAATCTTTGTTTATACCTGGTCTGGTGGACATTGTTTAACTTCGGGATTATGTACTTTATGTCTCTGTGTACAAGGCAAAGTGCTTTAAAACCCTAATCACCTTTTGTAAATTTGTATGTTACTTTTGTACTCAGCTCTCTGTAGCAGCTATAGGAATTAGCATCTACAGAACATCAACTGTTGACACACTCCTGAAGAAACTGCTGGAAGATCAGAACTCTTTCCCCAATTTTGAACCTTTGGCATATTGGCAAATGCAATTCAACAACATAGCTGCAGTTACTGTGTTTTTTGTCTGGATTAAGGTAACTCCAAGTTGTTTATCCTTATTCTGACATTAGAACGTAAGCAGTATTATGAGTTTCATGCGATTATATGATTTGAGATTTAGTCATGTAAGGCCAGGCTGGGTGGGGCTTTGAGCAACCTGGTGTAGTGGAAGGTCTCCTTGCCCATGGCAGGGGGGTTGGAATTGAATGAGCTTTAAGGTCCCTTCCAAACCATTATATGATTCTACGTTTCTCATAAAATTGGATGCGTAGGAAAGTCAGAGCACAGGGGTAACTTCTTGCAGACTGAAAGCAAGGTTGTAATTTGCCATAAGTTTTAGTCAGCCTTAAGTCCCAAAGACGTAGTCAGTGCTAGTGCTTTGTCGCAGCAGAAATGTAAAGAAGTAACTTACTGGATACTGCTTTTTCCTTGTCAGGTTTAAATGTGCTAATTCTATCTGTTCAAAACTTCTAAATCGTTAGAGGGTTGGTAAAGCTAGTCCAGTTCATTTGAAAACTAGATATATTACTTTAAACTTAATTTCTCTGGTTTTCCGCCTCCTTTATAGTGGTATTTCTTTTCACGTCCATATTAATTTCCTGGCTGCTGTATGTATAACGTTGCAGAGGAGCATTTAATTACTAAACTAATAAATAGGGGAAAATACAAGACCAGTGATAAATGAATTTCCACTGTGATACTCCAAATTGACACTTAAATTTATCAAGTAAGTTAGCTGTCTCTTACCATTTTAGAATACAAAGCTGCGTCTATTTTGCATCATGGTTTAAGGAATAAAGCAGCTCATTATAGGAAGTAATGGTAATAGAATAATGCAGGGTGGAGGAGCCTCAGGAAGTCTCTGTCCACCTGCTCAGAGCTAGGTCAGCTGTGAGATCTGCTTTTCTCACATTTTACTTCATAGCTAACATCTTCTTTGAAAATAAACAGGAAGCATTTTGGTTACACTTCTCTGTGGCCTGGCTGCCAAATACAGGAGTGAAAAACAAGCAACACCTTACACCTAGACAAGAAGATGGTGTTCTCACAGAATTTTCTTCCCATTTCAATCCTCAGTGTTTTTTAGGAAGGGGTGTATTTCTTAATGTAAATTATCTGACTTTGTCTCCCATCAAATTGAGTAAGACATCTAATATGTAAAAGGCTGGAGAATGATTGTGTTAAGAAATTGTTGTTTTCCTTGTCCTTACATTTGTGGGTTTTGTTATGTTTTGTTTTCTTTTGACAGCTTTTCAAATTCGTTAACTTCAACAGAACAATGAGTCAGTTATCCACTACCATGTCTCGCTGCGTCAAAGATGTTGTTGGTTTTGCCATTATGTTTTTTATTATTTTCTTAGCATATGCTCAGTTGGCCTATCTTGTCTTTGGCACTCAAATTGATGACTTCAGCACCTTCCAGGACTGCATGTAAGTACAAGAATAAAAAGTGCTAAGAATTTCTCAGTTCATTGGTAAATAGATTCAGTCACCTCATGAGGGACAAATCCTATAACATCCATCTAAACAGATAAGCTGCAGACTTACAACTGTTGGTGTAACTCAGTAGCAGATGCATGTTTTTAATAACACTTTCAGTTCAAAAGCTGTCTTTGCTATGAGATTAAAAATGTGCTATAGTTTGATCAGTGAGCCAAAAATGGCAAGCCTTGGTTGGTGGAAGTAGCATGGGTTTTATAACAGTTGGTCACACTCCTAGATAAAGCAATAACTGTCTTCAGCAGTTGAATCATTATATGCTTACTTATATTTGTAATGCTAATGGAAATGTATGCATAACACTGTGTTCCTAATAACATGTGTAGTTCTTTGACTCAGAGATTCCATCTTAGACAGCCAACTAGCAAATTTGTAAGTATCTGCTGGAATCCAGAGAGAGATTGGACTGTAAGATAGGGTTAGTAATCAATTGATTTGGTACAACATAACTTCCTTCTAAAGGGGGTAATGTTCAGTTATTGATTTCCCCCTCCTCCCTTACACTGGGGCAGTGTTGCAAAACCTTTATTGTGGAGAGGTGAAGGAACTTGAAATATGATTGCAGTGCTGTGCAGTGCCAAGGCTCTTCCTGCCTTGGCACTGTGCAGATAACTCAGAGAGCATTGAGGTTGTATGCAAGAGGCAGAAGGGGTAGGACAGGGATAGGAGTGGGTCTTAAAGCTTCACAATGGTAACCATTGGTTTGCTCTGCTCTCTGTGGTCCCCATTATCAGTTTTGGCCAAAAGTCACAAACGTACACCCCAGTTTTGTTCTGTTTGTGGCAACTGACTGCGAGTTTGGTTATGCCTAGAGGTATGTTTGGGGAATTGACTATTGCAGTGCCTGATAAAGTATTACAGTAGTGCAGACCTCTCTACTGCCCATCAGTCACACTGTTTTGGTAAAATAGTTTTAGAATTCTTGCACAGCTCCAGAAGTAGTTTTGTTCAACACCTGGATGTGTTTTGTTTTTAAGATTTACTCAGTTCCGCATCATTCTGGGAGACTTCAACTTCACAGAGGTTGAAGAAGCTAATCGAATTTTGGGACCAATTTATTTCACTACATTTGTGTTCTTTATGTTCTTCATTCTTTTGGTATGTACGCTTTTGTTTATGTGGGGTGGGTAGGTGGCTGTTTCTGCATCTCCGGTTCTTTGATTCCTGCTGCTACTTCCAGGCTTTTTTTCATACTGGTGAGTGTGCAGTCCGTGTAGGGGCCTGACTGTTCCATGGCTGGTCTCTACACTCCTTAATTTTTTTTAATTTAAAATGAATTTGCATTGTATGTTTATTGTCATTCCTATATAGTACTCCACATTATGGTGGGGTCTATTTATTTTTTTCTTTTCCTTCTTTTTTTTTTTTTTAATTTATGTAATTTTATTATTATAAAGAATTATTTGTTCCTGAAATCTGAATAGTGCCTGGTTGACATACACAGCAAGCCCGTATCTTGTGTTGAAAAGTAGCTGTCATGTTCCGTACAAGTCCTTAGTTTATAAAGGTGCTCTAACATGTGGCTGGTTGTATTTACAACAGTCTAGTTCATGCATGCAGCACACAGCTTGTCTGCTAGCAGAGTCTAATTCATCAGCAGTGCAGCAGTTGTCAGATATGCAGGTTTGCCTGCAGAGGCCTCTTTTCTATCCTCTTTTCCTTCTCCAGGGCAGAGCTGGGCCCTGTCTTTCTCACCTTCCCAGTGCAGATTAGCTGTGCACTTTCTGACAAACAGTATTGCAAGAAGCTCAGCTTATCTGAGAGGCAGTGTGTAGGCATGATTGTTTGACAAATAAATTCAAACAGTGAGTACATTGTGAGTGAGTACACATCTCTTGTAAACTCTCTGTTAATACTAATATTGAATCCATATTAGTCTTTTTGATAGTAGTAAGTGAAGAGAGGAGGCCCCTCTCTTAGAAACTTAGGAGACCAGATAAATTCATTTTTATGTTGATAAAAGTGAAGAGCCCCAATATCTTCTACTTAAATGTAGTTTTCAGTTAGTTTGATACTAACATTAATATATAGTAATTTTGTTTCTAATGGTATCACCAGGTGGAAGCTGTTACGTGAGCAAGAAACCCTCAGATGATTCCCTATACTGTGTATCTTTTGGCGATATGATAAGATGGCAAGCATTAAAGCAGGATTTTACTAACCTGGAACAGTACAGCAGTCCAGTATCATCATAACCCTTAGAGTTATTTAATGAACCTTGTACTTAATGAGGCTTTTTATTAATCTTTGAAATGAGGAGAAATGGCATTCAGATATTATTTGTGGGAGAAGACTTCATCTTTGCTAGTAAGGAAGCATTGAATCTTAAGTGTTCAGAGGGATATACCAGTGGTCAAACAGAAAATAACATATGGGTCACTCTGGCCAGAGAAGCATATGAAACAGGTTTTATATTTGCTTTGAAGCACCTCACAGGTTTCAGAGGAGCAGAGGCTAGTGTTCAGCAAGGGAGGGAAGTTTGGTTTTTTTAACAAAGAGGTAGCAGAAAAGTACTAGAGTGTGAAGGCACACCAGGTTATCCAAAATACTCACTATAATTTCTGTGCCTATCCACACCTGCGCATCCCATCATTTGGTTGAAGTGAAATGCGGCTGTAAGCTCCTTGAGACTTGTCTGAGACCTGGAAACTAAGTTAGGGGAGATGGCCAGAAAGCACCAGTTCTTGATTTTGGGTAGCTGAAAGCACAATATACAGTAGTTAGGTTACCTCTTCTCTGATATTGGACAATAATACATAAAGGTACAGCATTGGAAGACTGCTATCCTAAAGCATTTTTTTAAGTCCATAAGGAAGTAGAGGTTAACACTGCCTTTCTGAGTGAGAGTGGCGCATTGAATGTGCCAGTGAATTGAGTAATTCTTCAACTTGAATGTCCAGCTTGCAATTCAATCATATTTGCTCCATGTTCAGCAGGACCCTTTCAGTAATGACAGCATGTCTCAAGTAAACTATATGCTTGGCAAAGGGTAGTGAGACCTGTTTTTTTTTTTCTCTTGGGCAAGCAACCAAATTCTTTTCAGAGTTGGTGGTGTCCATGCGAAATGTCTGATTGTAAGCTTTTTGGTTTTGTCTTAGCCTGAAATGCAAGCAGAGCTGTAACTAGATAGGAAATTTGCGTTTGTGCTGGTTATTATGAGATGAATAGTTGACTTGACTCCTCAGGCATTTTTGTTGGGTTGTCTAGAGTCATTAATAGTTGCTGTCTGTGTAAGTTTGGCCTGACAGATAGAAGGGCAACTTAAATAATATTAAACAAGCATGGTTTATTCCCACTGCTGTGTGTAGGTATGGACTGTCTGTGGAACGTAATAGTCCGGTTACTTTAATAACCAGTAGTCTTGACTAGAAGTTGTGCTGCAGTGCATCCCATTTCAGTATCTCAAGCTCTTGATGTTAGTGCTTTAGAAAAAGCTCACAATTTTCTCCTGGCCTTTTTTAAAAAGTCATGTACAGGTCTGCACTGCACATGAAGGCCGTAGGAGCAGGGCATGGGCTTGTTGAAATTTCAATTGGGCTTTTTCATTTCTCTCATGAGCAGAACATGTTTTTGGCCATCATCAATGATACGTACTCTGAAGTCAAATCAGATATGGCACAACAGAAGGCAGAAATGGAGCTGTCTGACCTTATCAGAAAGGTAAAAGTAACATTTTGTTTGTTTTAACATTCCTCACGTCTAAACGCACTCCGTAAATCACTACAAAATGAAGCTGGCAGCAGCTGGTGAATGTACACATCTCATAGTTAAATTAATCTGAGCTGAGTGTAAATTAAATGAATGAAAACTTTCCACCACGATATATTTTAGTCATCTGAGACTTTGTGATGAATTACCAGCTTATCGAGTACAACAGAAGATTTGACTGTCGAGGTACATACAGAAACACTGAACTGAGGAAGCGAAGCTGCTGTTTGGTTTGGTCACAGAACTACCTCATTTTGGGTAATAAGTTTAGGCAAGTCTTGGATCATGCATTTGGAGCTTCCAGGGGCAGCTGCCAGTAAGGTTTGTTGAATACAAAGTTAGGAGCTTGACCTGAATCCCAGTTTAGGAAAAATGTGCACGTGTGTGCTATGGCATGGATGCGGTGCTGTACTGTGGTCAGAAATGTCTAACCACATACTTGGCATGATCAGTAACCCTGAGTTTAAAACTTAAAAACTGGTTATTAAAACAGAGCAGAGAAAAATGAAAAGTGCTGCTTTTTGGGATGAAGATTTTACATCATTCCTACAACTGAAGCATGAGAGAGAAGCAAAATAACTGCAGGAAGTTGTACCCGTGTTGTCAGCCTTATTTAAAACTGTCACTTAACTGTCAGTAGCTGACTGCTAAAGGTCTTACTGGACAAAATACTCCTTTCCTGCTGACCTGCAGTGCACACTGAAGGATGAAGGCCTTACTCTAACCACAGAGGTATTTATATGTTGCCCATATAAATGCTGAAATAAAAGATGGATAAACTGGAGGAAAAGCAAGATTCTTGCAGGACTTTTGGAACATACTGAATGGTAGTATACACTAGCTGGCCTTTATAATAAGAAAGTTAATAGAAATCAGGTGTTAACATTTCATGGCAAGTAAAACACAAAATATCACTGTTTCTTTTAGGGCTATAACAAAGCCATGATCAAACTTAAACTGAAGAAGACTACTGTTGATGACATTTCAGAAAGCCTGAGACAAGGTGGGGGAAAGTTAAATTTTGATGAACTCCGGCAAGATCTAAAAGGGTAAGGAAGCTGTTACTTCTTACCTGGAAGAGCATCCCAGAGATAGTGATATCTTTGATGCTTCTGTGAGAAGCAAGAGAATGCCACATTCTCTTGTGGGTAGAAAGGGCCTGAGGAGGCAGAGATCTGAGGCATTTGAGGAAATGGTAATATTTCTATCAGAGCCACTGCAGGAGTTTGTGAAGAGACAGGAATCTGAGGAAAGGGAACAAATCAAGGAGGTATAACAGGGATGGTTGTGAAGGAACAGGTGCAGTCTAGGGGAGATTTGTGCTATTGACTAATAAAAGGTGATGAGGGCTGAGGTGTTTGTTATCAATGTCATGAATTCATAGGCAGCACTAGGATCAGTCAAGTCTTTGGTTGGGGGATGAAGGTCTGTTGGAGTGTTTTTCTAGTACTTGAAGTTCACTTAGCATCCAAAAAATCGGAATTAAGGAAACTGTTTTTACTCCCTTTGCAGGAAGGGGCACACAGATGCAGAGATTGAAGCAATATTTACCAAATATGACCAGGACGGGGACCAGGAATTGACAGAGCATGAACATCAGCAGATGAGAGATGACCTGGAGAAAGAGAGGGTGAGCTCAGTGTTAGGAGTGATATGCCACCACTGCCATCTGCCAGCCTTCTCCCCATGCTTGTTTCTGGACAATTCTGCCCCAGAAGAATCCTCTTGTTTCCTTTCACATTTGCTCTCATCCCTGCCTGTCTGAGCAGGACTGTAAACAGGCAAGGGGGAGCTGATGGAGGGCAAAGAGGTCTTTGACCTTGACACCCACATCCCTCATATACAGGTGAAAATCTTTACATCATCTCTGTCTGTGACTTGTGTTTTCACAAAGGAGGATCTGGACCTGGATAGGAGCTCTCTGCCACGTCCTCTGAGCAGCCGCAGCTTCCCCCGGAGCTTGGATGACTCCGAGGAGGATGAGGATGAAGATAGTGGACACAGCTCCAGGAGGAGGGGAAGCAGCTCTAGTGGGGTTTCCTATGAAGAGTTCCAAGTGTAAGTTTATTGTTCTGAGGGGGACAAATCTGCATGGTGTTTGGAGTTTTTTCCTCGTAGGTTTTCTCTTTTCAGTTCTATAGTTGAGTCTTCTGTAACTCTATTAATCAAGTTATCCATAAAAGTAAATGCTGTGTTTTGAAGGTACTTAAGTCATTCTTTAGCGTCTGAACTGGAATTACTTTAGCGAGGGTGATGGGAATTAGATAGAAACCCCAAAACAAACCATTCAAACAAAAAATGTAACAAAAAAAAAGCCCCTGTCTTTAAAATCTGGTCATTGAAAAGACAGAGAAAATGGTCAAATGATACAATAGGGAACAGGGAAAATGATACAATAATGCCAGAAGACTTTTCTAGGTTTTTTAGAAGTAAAACCTTAAGGTTGTTTTAGATTCACTGAGAACTTCAGGTGTTGTTTTTAGTAAGATTAAGTTAGTTGTGAGTGTGTATTTTGTCTAAAGTAATAGATCTCCATATTAAAATAAGTATAGCAACACTAGCTGAGTTAAGAATTTTAGTAACTAGAACCAAAAAATTTTCATGCCCTAAAAGCAGGGAAAACAGAGTGGAATGTATGTATATTATTTTTTCCCCTATCTGCTTCACCTCTATGTTATCGTTTTGCTCTTGTGTACCTTGTCCCTGTCATTAGGATTGATTTGTGGGGAGTCAGATGCATGCTTGAATTAAAAGGCTGTCTCATGCTTATCTGCTTTGTGTGTTGGTGTGCTAGAATGATACTGACTCGGCCAGGGTCACTGAGGCTCACACTTGTTGCCCTCAGGCTCATGAGGCGGGTGGATCGTATGGAGCATTCTATCGGCAGTATTGTCTCCAAGATCGATGCAGTTATCGTGAAGCTTGAAGCGATGGAGAGGGCCAAACTAAAAAGGAGGGATGTGTTGGGAAGGCTGTTAGACGGAGTGACAGAGGTAAGAAAACTGCAGTACAAATTGTGCTGTCATCAGTGAAGATGACAACCTGGGCATTACATCTGGAAAGAAAATCATTTAGTATAGTAGCAGCGTTTCTCCACTAGCCTATGGAAATACTTGAGCGGTATAAGACTTTCGCATGTTTGTGTAGGGATTTGCTTAGGCTGTAGTTTGGAAGCTGAGCTTCAAGCTTGTGTCTTTTAATCTGTTAAGGATGAAAGACTGGGTCGTGACAATGAAATCCATAGAGAACAAATGGAGCGACTTGTGCGAGAGGAGTTGGAGAGGTGGGAATCAGATGACACAGCATCCCAAATGAGTCATCGCTTGGGAACACCACTTGGACTGAATGGCCAGCCTCGGTCAAGGAACTCTCGGCCATCATCCTCCCAGTCAGATGGTATTGATGGCGGAGGAGGAAGCGGGGGGAATAACAACCATGTGTAAGGATTAACTTTGTAGGCGATTCTAAATGTATCACGTCAGTATTAAGCCAGCAAATACACTACTCCACTGTTTCCAAGCATGAGGTGATCATCCTCATCAGACCACTAAGGACATTTCTTACTGGTGGGCAAAAGTAAATATTCTCTTCAAAAGGCATTTTCAGACCTACATAAGCCGTGTATCATGTTCAAATTGCCAACAGTAAACTGTCAGCCTTGGAAATGAAAGTGTAGGAGGCAGAATGGAAACCAGGTGTGACAAAATCTACCTGGACAGAAGTTTGATTCCATACATGTATTATGGGGACACTTCCACGAGGGCTTCGAGTTTCAGACAAAATAATGTGCTGTGGCTAAAACGCTCCATTGAAAGGCTGCGAGTAATTTGCTTTCTGTTGGAAAATTGTTTTTTTTTTCCCAATGCTTTTGAAAGCAATTTTTAAAAGAAGAAGGCATCAGTTTATTGTCATTCATTGCATAGCTGATACTTTTCAGAGATAAAACAGCACTTTTTTACTTTGTTTCTGCCTATTTTTCTGAATTATTCTTGGTGTTACGAATGTTTTAATTAACTTCAAATGACCGTTTCTTCCTGGTTTAGAGAAATACTACGTTTCTTTAAACAGAAGACAGTGCACTCACTTTGTACAACTGTAAGTCATGTATTCCATAATAGAAATGTACACATTGCATGTGTTTGTGTTCTGTTAGTATTTCAAAAGCAGTATTTGAGAACTGAGTCTTCACACCCAATGAAAGTAATAATTTTGCGTTTTGCTGCAAAGTGCCCATTTTTTAATGCTGTGTTTTCATGATCTGAGTGTTCCTGGGATAAACATTCCACAAATTCTTAGGTAAATATGGTTACTTTGCAGAAAATGCACTCTTTCAAAGCTCACAAAATTGAAAAACATCAACTGTTCCTTGGGTGCGACAGGGAAGGGGGCAGAGAAGCTGCTGACAGTTTGGAAAGTATTTCCTTGTGCTGTGTCAAGTTGTAATCGTGTCTCGACTGTGTAGTCTGTATGTACATTTAACAAAACTGCTTGATTAGGTATATTTCTACATAGGCTTCCCTGCTGAGGTGCAACACAGGATGCCTTTGGAAAGGTGTTTGTAGTACAGTCACTGATTTTTAGTGTTTAATTTCCTCTGCTTTCTGTGCCATAGAAGCTTTGTTTATGAAAGGAGATGCAGCACTGAAACTAGGTTGGTTTCCTACAGAAAGAATTGAGGCATAGTGTTTGCAGTTTTGCCTAGCAACGTGTTTCCATCTGTGGAATACTGGTTTAGGAGGGAGTTTCAGTTGTGTTTTTTTCCTTGAAGATGGCAGTTGTATTTAAAGACTTAGGGTTGCTGTGAGGAAGATGGAAAGCTACATAATCAAACACGTCTTAACTGTTAGCAGGGTATACAGAGGGAAAAATGCCTATTTAACAAAGTAGCATATGTATGTTATGTTGGTGCTTTTTGTTTCAAAAAGCTTTTGTTGCCAGAAGTTAACAGCCCGTTCTTGTGGCAGTGCTTCTTAGGCGAAGCTTGCACTTTGCATATGATCTTACAATTGCATTGCCTGGATACAGTGACTCAGAATGCTTTCTTTCTAACTAGAGACCTTGCTAAAACTAAATAGATTTAATTCCTTTCCCTATTTTTAAGTTTATGAGAAACCGTATGCACAGAAACTTAATATAAAGTGGTGCAGGAGGAAGTTCAGTGTGGGGACTGGAATTTCTTAGTGGCTTTGTCTTGAGAGCAGACCAGCTTGGAAAACAGGTTGTGATTCATAGAACAGGTGAAGTGTTTATTCTTTCTGTGGGTTATTTTGTCCTATACTAGGAAGAAATTCATACTGTTTCACAAGAAACCCTGTCAACTTCCCAAAACAGTGCACAGCACAGTGGTTAGGGCATTTGTGTGAAATGAGACACGCAGACTAAGCTCTGTCTTGCCACAATTGAAACTTTTGGACCTTAGAGCCCTTCCTTAGGAAAGCATTTCTGTGTTGAACTGGCATTTGTAACTGTAAACAAACCAGCCAAAAACCAGTAGCTGAACACATGGCCAGCTGGTGTGCAAGGGAAACAGAAAATACAATACAAAGCAATTTAAATATGCATAATCTTCATATCCAGAATGGGTAGTGTGTTGGTGTGGGGCATGACTTACAGTTTAAACTTTGAGGCATGCTAACTAATTACATGTGTGTAACATGTAATTAATACTGGGTTTCTAGGGTCCAGAGTTGCCTAAATGCTAAAATAGTATTTAATAATCATGTATTTAATCAATTACTTTGGCCAAATGACCCAGCCGGAGTTGTCCAGCAATTGGGAGGAGCCTTACTTGGAATACCTTGTGTTCCGGTTTGTGCCTGCAGCCAGTAAGGCGTGTGGCATGCTGACGTTTGTGGCAGCAGGGATCTGTTGGTCATCTGTTGGTGAGGCAGGGCCTTAATGGAGGAAAGAAAGCAGAACTAAACCTGTCAGTATGGTTTTAAATGCGTTTATTGTAAAGGTGTATCTTTCAAAATGTAAATTCAAACAGTTAATCTTCTATTTGTAGTATATGTTTACTCTGAAAGTGTTTGCATTCATAGTTGTATTTGTTGAGACATATTTCTGTAACGTGTCGTTACTTAATAACAAACTTCATCTTGAAGTGCAGTAAGTTTTCATGGGGTACCCGTGTGTGTTGACAGTGGCCTTGCAGTGAGTGCATGGCCACTTGACAAATGTTATAAACATTTTATTATTTCATTTTCCCACTTTAGATCATAATGCCATTTGTCACGTATTACAAAGGTAAGTTTTTTGCATAGTAATGTACAGTATTTGGTCTTATTAAGAAGCTGTTAATTATGCAAGCCTTCTACAATGATCAAGATTGTATTGATCTGTAAAACTGAGCACTTTACTTCCTAATAAACATTTTATACACTCTATAAAGCAATCTTTGTGCCATACCCTTGGTTTGTTTATAACAGAACATTAAGAATCCTATGTTTTATTTGTGTGTGTTACTTCTGTCTCATACCTTCTTCTTAGATTACCTGATCACTTGAAGCAGGAGTATAGGGTGTAAATGAACAGAGAGGACTGGGCTGATCTGACTGCTTCATTGCCCAAGCAGTACTTTAACAGTTTATTTCACATATGCATCTGTGCAAAGGCACAGGTCAATTTTCTGCTATTTCAGGTGGTGGCTGGTAACTCTGTCCCTTTATTACATCACAGTTGCTGTGTAAGTTAACTTCTCTGCTCTTTTTCTCTATTTTCCTGTATTTTTTGCCTTGTTTCAGGCAGTCCGAACCATCTGGAAAACTGAGTGGTCCTTTGAAGTCCCAGGCTCGTAGTTCTGTCTGGGCAGCTGTCTCACCAGGTCAGAAGTCTTATTAATGAAATGGACTGCTTAATATAAATCCATCTTAGCCTTCAATGAAATATATACATACTGAGTTGATCAAGCTAGTTAAGCAAGCCCTTAGTGTGTTGTGGAAGTCACAGCATGTGGAAAGTGGGAACCTCCTTTTATTTCATATTGTGTGTATGCTGTAGTGTTGCTGACTTTTGAAAACTTCAGGAACTGCAGTTTGAGAAGCATGGTTGGGGTAGGAGCCCCAATGGGGCTTTGTTTTGTTTCCTGCTTATATGAAATATGCAATAAGAGCAAAGAGGGATGGCAATTGGAAGTGCAGTAATCCATACATTTTTCAAGATACTTGTCTGACAATACCAAGTGGAGACTACTGCCCTTGAACTTACCCATCTGTTCCCACATGTAAAGGAAGTGTTGTTTTGAGCTCTGAATCTGTAACTGTTTGGTCTCTGTGATGAAAAGAGATAGACATACAATATTTAATTTTTGTCATGTTGCTGTTTTAATTCCTTATTCTCTAGTGGATGTCTCAAATATCCTTATTGCTTTCTTATCATTGAAATTCCTTGTGGAATGGGTTGTCATTCTCTGTCTAAGTAAGATTCTACTCTACAGTTCCCTTGATGACTCCCAGAAAACCCAAATTAAACGAATGTTTTTCCTCACAGATAGTGAATATATGGCCTACAAGGTTTTTATTGTACCTACCAGCACAGAAGTATCAAAAGATGGCAAAATGGTAACACTCAACAGTTCTGAGTTTGGAGTACTATAAATGTAAATTCACAGCAAATTTCTTCTGTAAATTATCTTAAGGATTACTAGGGCCATTTATACTTTGTGATGAGTGAGTGACAAGACTAGATCCCTGTGGAATCACATGATAATTCTGTTGAGAACTGTATATCAAATCCGTCACTTGTAATCTCATTAGCAGGTGCTGCAATTTCAGCTACCCTTTAACCACAACAGGGCCTGCGATGGAAGCAAGAACTCTGATAGAAGGCTTGGTATATTGAACCCATCTTCATTGATGAACACACACAGTTTTCAACTACTACTTTGAAATCACTTGAAAAGATGCAGTTTTCAACTTGAAAGAAAAGAAATCCTAATTGGAATTGGATGTCTTTCCTGTAATTATTTATTACTTTGAAAACTGGACTTCAGTCAATTGCATGTCATAAAATAAGCTGAAGAGGAGGAAGCTGTTTCCCAAGCAGCACTGGAGCAGCATGCCTGGAGATGTTAGTTGTATCTAGCCAGTTTAATATCTGTTCTTGCCTGTTAACGTAGCAATAACATCAGGCGCTTGCTAGTAACAGAGGTTATGGCTGAGAGATTGTAACAGCTGATCAAACAGATGGAGAAGCTGTAATTTAGGCAATGAATGAAACAAATGTTCATACCAAGCAGAAATGAATGCCTCACATGGTACATGTAGGTATGTGGGGGGAAAAACACTTCTTACGAGATTCCTGAGGAGGAAAAAGGGTCAGTAAAAAATACAGGACCCCTACTACGTATCAATGCTTATGCTATTAATTACAGCAAATGGAGCATTCTTTACAAGGAACGAAGAATTACTTTCAGTTACTGGGACTGAAAACATGAAACCCTTCCTGTACTGACAACAATAAAAATTAAAAGCAGTAGCTTGTAAGGTTATAGTAAAGCTTCTAACTAATCAATTCAAACAAATTACCTCTTTAGAAAGTAACAACCTTCAGCTTGTGATCCATTTTTAATCGCTTTAAAGTAGTTCAGACAGGGGATTTAAAAGCAGAATCTTCAACCAGATTGAATAATTTCACATCAAACTTAAATATAAGCAAGTCTTTCAAAGTTTCCTATACTTTTTTATTACAAATGTAAGCAAATGTTAAATGTAAGCAAATGGAAACAGGGATTTTCAAACACAAAACCACATTTTGGACTGTGTTAGTGATATGATCAGAATGATTAAGTTCTATACATCACAATTGTTTAAGACTAAGTTCAAATGACAAAAATCTCGGGAAAAAAACAGTATCAAGCATTTCCAACATTTTTAAACTCAAACAATGCATGAGTCTTAACACTATAAACCATTTGATCCATGGTACTCTATGGCTAAGATCCTGCCGAAAGGAACAAATGTCAGGGATTATTTGGCTCCTAAGCCAATTGCAGTGGAAAGCAGGGATCATATCAAGACCAATTTAGAGCAGATTAATGAAAAAGGGCTTAATGAGCCATGTTCTCTTAAAAGAATGCTTGTAAAATCCATCCCTAATGAGGGGAAGGGAGATAGATTGTGAGACACAAGTCAGGACCATTAGCCCTGGGTTACTAGGAAAGTCTAATTCTTGTCACAAGGTCAGGCTTTTACAATGCAGATATTTAGGATCTTCATAGCATCAGCATAAAGGCACACACACATGTACTCAAAGTCTTTTAATCTTGGGCATTCTGGACTCACTTCTACTAACCACTTCCTCCAATTGGTCCCCACCAATTTTTCTGCTTTCCTTGTTCATAAAGGTACATGTTATAGTGCATGTAGAGATTATCTCTCTCCTGGCTTGTGCAAGTCTAAGTGTACTAGTCAGTGTCCAAATGAAAGGGGAGAACCATGACGATAGTCTGTCATGAGTGATCAACTTAAAGCAATTTATTAGTCCTATCTTGTAAGATATATATGGAAAGTAGAATGCTGGGTAAAAAGAGGAAATCTTAATATAAAGCCCATAGTGTGACATGAGTACTGTAACTTCTGCTCATGGGACTAAGGTATAGAATTTTACAAATCTCATCACGGAGTTGCAGAGCTCAGCTAACAGTTTGATGGCTAGATTGTGCTGCTGCCAGTTCATTAGTGTATGGGGACTCATTAAAGTCACTGGGAGCAAATAGGCTAAAAAGTGATGCACTTAGGAGTAGCATAGTCTGTCCTTTCATTGAGATGAAGAAGTTTCTTCCTGGGCAACACCTCTTGGGATTTGCTCTGGTGACACAGGCCACTTAAATGGAATTGAAATCATACAGGCAGTATAACTTCTCTGCAAGATGAAATACAGAGTTAAGCTTTGGAAAGAAAAAACCTGAATTGAAACCAAAGATTAATCTAATCTGTAAATACAAAATATAGAAGAAGTTAGATAGATTTATATTTTACCACCAAGAATGATGGTGCATTCTTGTGGTACGTGTTTCCACATCAAATCTTGCACTGCCAGAAATAGCAAAGGGCAAGCCTTCAGGTCAGGATTGGATCTAAATTTTATAAATAGTTCCAGCATGTTGGTTCATTGCATTAGAGATATGGAAAACTAGAAAGATGACAGTGCAGTTATGACCAAGTTCAGATAAGGCTGGAGATGGTACATTCCCCATATATTTAAAAAAGTAGTGTTAAAATGCACCCTTGACTCAGAAACTGAACTATCAATACAATAAATAACATGCCTATATGCCTGTTCCAAATAGCTGCAACTCACTTAGGTACTTCTAACGAGGGTCCTACTAAATGTGGAAGATGGAGGCAGGATATTCTGAGTGGAAAACACTATTCACCAGACCCTTCCCACCACAGGAATCAGTGAGCGAGTATCAGGATATTTAGGTAAATCGTTCCCTGCAAACCATTTCACAATAGAGCTGGAATATCAGAATTAGATCCAGAGTATCTGAATCTAAATACAGAGTTACTGGCCCATTTTAATCAATTCAGCTACTCCTGAAAAGCAGTGTGGGAAGGCCTTGTCTTCGAGTAACATTTTACACAGCAGTGTAACATCTCCGACCTTACCATAAGAGGGAGCTACAGCTCATTTAAGCGATACTTACCTTCAGAACCAATTGGGCTCTAATGAAAATCTGGTATTTTACTTCATTATAAACACAACCAACATAGTGCAAGGGGAAAGGTTTTAGTCAGTGCCCGTCACTGTGACCAGAACCCACAGCTGTTAAAAGCTCACGGATCTATCTGAAGTACTGTCAGATATTATGGGCAGGGCCATGGCACTCCTGGCCTCCTATCGAACACTGTATGTGGAATAGTGAGGCAGGTCCTGCCTTGCCCCGCCATCCGGAATGTAAAAAAAAATGCAGAACAGTCATTCAGCTTCTTCATTTATCATCTCTTCCCCTCCCTTCTGTGAGAAATTTTGCTGTGAATAACTAATAACACTCTTGCATCCAAATCTGAGTAGTATGAAGCATGTCAGTATGAATCCTGATGACCTTTTCCGTGTTTAAATAGCCTCTCTGAATTTATTGCCATTGACCTTGATAGCTTATGTAAAATCTGAGCAAAAGAGTAGGTTGGGACTTAGTGCTCACATGATATTTCCTGAGGACAAATTCTTCTCCTGGCAAGTAACTAAATAAATTTGAGCCTGTTGATGGTTTGATACTAAAATAACATTATAGATATTGTACCAAGAAAGACCCATTTAAAATACTGCTTAGCCTCAGGTTTTTTTGCTTTTCAGAAATATTTGGGATCCCTTTATTTAAAAAATCATATATATTATTTACAAAATATAACAATATAAATGAAGCAGGTGAAAATAGAGATTGGCTAAATCCTAAAACCAAAGCAGAGAGAAAGCTGATTAGGGCCAACAGGGTAATACTGTGACTGTTCTCCCAGATCTCAAGCAGAAAAGACACGAAAAAGCCAATAAGCAGCAAGTTCAACATATATCTAAGCCAATGAGGCTGTCCTAAATGCTGTGTTGTTTAAGCCTAAACCAAATCCTTTCCATGAAATTATGGGATGTGAGAGGAGAATCCCATGTATGTAAATTATATCAATATATGGAAAGATATTCTATACATATTCATATATAGATACTGATAAATGAAAACTAGTTTACAGAGGTTTATTACAGTACGCTTAATACCTGACATCTGAGCTCGAGTCCCCATGGAGTGACTCAGGTAATTTTAATGCAGAGTATGTTCCTTGTGAGTCATAAACAGCAAGGGCAGGTATTGACCTGCATATCCAGAGGTACATTTATTATCCAGAGAGCTCATGTGCATCTTCCCTTGCAGCAAAAATATCTAAGAGCCTAAGAAGAAATGAAACCATTCTGAAAGGAATCTGGAGACGTAAACAAAGTAAAAGCAAAGTAAAAGTTGGCTTGCCAGTGAGTGTAGGTGCTAATTAAAAGAATGAACTTGAAGCATGAATGAGGTTTTGGGTTTCAGGTTAAGCCATCAAATATTACTTTCATTGTTTAACAAATTCACAGCTAGAACATGCAGAAAGTCTGAACAGTCTCTTGAAGAAATGAATAGTTGTATCCTTTTTCTGGCAAAGAGAACTGAGGAATGCTACACATCAGGAAAGTACTTTAATACAAAGCATTTAATATACAAGGCTGGCATTCACATTGTTGACTTGTGTAATCAGAAACTACAGTACAAAGGAAGGTCTCTTAAAAAGAAGTCAGATCACAGTTTATCAAACTACTGAACAGTGGGAACTGTGTTTTTCATTCTGGTTCTAAGAAAACTTCTTCATGAAGTGCAGTTTCAGGTATGCGATGGTAAGGAATATTATGGTCATGCAGGCAAGAGCCAGGTGGTTCTGCCACAGGCCCCAGCTACTCACATCAATGCCTTGATTTTTCAGATATTCCTCTCCAAAACACCACCTATGGGTAAATACACACACATTTGTAAAGTCAGCTTGAAGTACCCAGGAAGATCCCCAGAGGTTGCAATGTGGTTTTATGTCTATAGCAGGCCAGGCAAACACCAGCTACATAATGCTATTTTACTTTCTATTTGTAAATTTGTTTTTCTTCTAGCTACGATGATTTCCTGTAGGAAACTGAAATGGATTTTGTGAGGCTGCATAACTGTAGTGCATGTGTGTTTCAGGAAACACAGTTTAAAGTGAGAAGCACAATACAGATATTTCTAATGTCATCAATACTAAATACGACTATAAGGAGAATGTTCTCTGCAGACAAAATGCAAACACCCAGTGAAAATTTCTTTTTCCATATAAATACTCAGAGATTCTGCTGGTCATTAGTGAGTATATCATAGACTAATGCTCTAGGACTCCAAGTTACCAGTGGTGGGAATCATTTTAATGTACCAGAATACTTACAGCTGGCTTATTTGTGGATAGTTATTGTTACTGATTAAATTTGTGTTGTTGATGCTGCTGCAAAAGTTCAGACCAGTCAATTCATTGATTTGTAAAGCCTTTTAAAAGAAAAGAAACAATGACTATTGAAATTAGTAGGTAATGATACTTTTAACAACATGAGATATAATTCAATTGCCAGGCTTTAACATCTCCCTCAGGCTAGACTTTTTCTGCACAGCCATATTAAAGCCAAGATGTCTCTACAAAACATAACCCTGCCTCAAATTATCAAAAATTAGGAGAAAAGTTTTAGCTTAACAAGTTTTTGGTTTACTGATGGATTTTTGGGATAACACTGTTCTTTACTCTGTATTGGTTTTGTCCAGCTGCATTCTAGTGGATGTAGTTGTTTAGTGCCTCTCTCATGTGAGATGTTACCAAAATGGGTGTTTGGTGTTAACTGAAATGGGTTCTTCTAAATAGCAGTGGGTGTTGGTTGATGAGAAGCCTTTCTTCTTGTTTCAAGACACTGCCTTACGTTCTGAGGCTGCTGTATATAATTAGCTTACTTTTTGCTCATTAGCCCATAAAGTTTGAGGTTCTCTTTACTATGAATAAAGACATTCCTTTCTAGCAAAGCTTTTCCAAATCTGTGCCCAGGAAAACACAGCACTTACTGTCATTCCATATCGAGGGATGCTGAAGTATTTGAGCCATGAGAGCCAAGACAGGATGCTTCTGAGGTTGACCAGCAACCCAGAGAAAATCTAGATACAAGGATTACAAAAAAGCCACAACAACAACAACATATTACAAATTATATACTGTTACCAGGTGTTCTTCTCTAGCTCTTGACTCTGCTTCTTCAGGTCAAAAACAACTGGGAAGGTATTTCTAGAGGAAAAAGCTCTCCCAGTGGAAAAACAGGGGAAAGGGTAGGAATCACTTCTGCTACCCAGCTTTGGGCCATAACCCTATGTGGTCCTTCTTCTGAAGTGAGTAATTGGGAATGCTTTCACATGTGGATCAAATACAAATGCTTTCCATCTGTGGGCCACACATGGGTTCAATTGAACTGTCTGCTGTTCCTCAGCTATAGCAAGGAGCTGCTGAATTTTTGCACTTGGTTTTGCTTGTGTGCCCTGAGTCTGCGACAATGTGCATTTCAGCTCTTGGTTCAGCATTGCCTCATTGTTTATGGTGCCTGTCTTCTAACTGTACCTATTTGTGTGTTGTCTGATTCTAACATGACTGATGGTTGGCTCTGCAGCTGAGGAGAGCAACTCCCTGACAGAGAACAGGGTCCTCAGCCAGACAAATTTGCCTTTGCAAAGCTAAAGGAGAGTAAGCAAAATGCAGCTCTGGGCTGCTTTGCTGCTCTTCAGGCAGTATGCTGGCTGCCAGAGCCACAGAGAAGAGTGCAGAGGAACCACTCTCACTCCCCCTCACCCCCAATCCCTACAGTTCTTGTTAATTAAAAGGACAAATCCGAACAGTCTCAGAACATTCAAATCAGAAAAGTATTTGACATGCTTGGCCCCACAGTCTTTTTGCAGAATTCAGCTGAACTCTGTCCTGATAGGATATCTAGATGTCAGAATTCAGTCTAGAATACTGAATAATACTACTCACAGTCATAAAAACAAATGCAATCGTCATGAGCAGGTTTGCTACAGCATCCATACTCTCTCCTGCTGCAATAGCTAGTGCCATAGAAGTGGCTGTGTAGGACACCATCATAAGGGTAAACAACATCGTAAAGAAAGCTTCTACTGTTGGTTTCAAACCTTAAAGATCAAAATAAGAATGGTTTCAGTGTAATCCTGCCAAAAGCTCTACCATAACCTGAATACTCTTCTGACTTAGGCAGTATATCCTGCCTACAGAATGCATGTTGTCTAACATGCCCTTGTCAACGGAAGACAGGATAAGTAGTATGCCTGTAACTGCAGTAGCGCTAGAGATAGCAGAATGGGTAGAAATTACAGTACTGTGCTCCACACAGTCTAAGGTGAAGCCTTTACTGTGGCTTCAAGTTGTCTATCAAAGGAGGAATTTCTAGTGCACTTCCAAGAACAGCAGCTGTATAACATTTCACTTGTTTCCAGCAGAAAGCTTTCCTAACAGACCCTGTGGCTTTTGGATGGTTATAGTTTTGATAGCAAGGTCTGCTCACTAACCAGAAGGCATTTCACCAGAAAGAACAAGCTAGAATTAAATCACACAATATTAGCTTCTTAAAACAACATTTTTTCCTTTATAGGTGCTCTTGCAAGGATGGAAAAAGTATCTTGTAAAAGTCACTGGAAACTAAGATGGCCATAAATGAAAAGGAATAAATCAAACCTATGTAGTAATGGCACACTTCCTTCTAGGGACAGTGGAGATGAGACATGTCACAGATTCAGACTTGTAAGCTTAAACCTTTGAAAGTGTGTCTTTTCTGTAAATCAAATGTTATGATAAAAGAAAGCAAAGTAACCACTGCCATGCAGATATAGTACTTTGGCCTATATAAATAGGCATGTATACATGCACATATATAAAATGCTAATGCCTCATTGATTTATTGTCTGCAGGAGACTATACTTGCCTAACATGAAGTAAATTATACAGGAGAAGATGATGCTTGGTATAGTCCTCATGGGTATTAAATCAGCCATTAGTTTGGAGATGAAATATGCAGATATTCTGTAGTATCCACTGATATATTCATGTCTGGAACACATATACAGCATATTATAAATTTATTCACTAAGAAACAGTAAGATTTATTCTAACTCAAAGTGGAAAAAACTAATTCTTTTATGACTGGGCTGTAATGCAGACGACCAGTAAGCCACATACTAAGGGCCATGATGCCCTTTTTCCTATGCAAATTAATATGGATACTTGTGTACATAATTTTTAGTAAACGTATGTTTCATGTCATCAAAACAGAGAGTACATCTTAAATAATTTTCCTTTTCTGTACGGGGTAATTTGCATAGCTTGAAAGATTCCAATTAGATAACATTTACTGCCCTCACTAGCAAATCACAAACTTACTAATCAACACCTACATCAAGTATTCAGGATTTTTTGCTACATATGTTAATAATTTTAAACTCTGAGCTGTTTGCAATGATAGGTACTGTTTGGGGGATTTGCAGAAAACTCACCATCAGGCTAAATGAGTACATTTATGATGAGCACTAGCAATGAAGTCATTTCAAAACTGCACTAGGTGTACTTAAGTGACAATTTGCTACAGCACGGCAAACAAACAAGCTCTCTAGAGTAGTCCCTGATAACATTTTTATACGTTTTACTTACATAAATATCCTTTTTTCCACAACAAAGAGTTCAATAGCTGAGATGCTGCTGAAACACTGGTTGGTTGTCAGAAAGAACATTGCACCCACTCTACAAAAAGCAAACCAGCAGGCTGTTACGAAAGATGTGATGCAAGTGTAGTGCTTCTGCTGTAGTGTATGTAAATCCAGCTGTAGTGCCTGGAGCTCAGCAGTATGTAACTTCCCACCCTGAATTCCGTGGGAAAAGGCACATTAAAAATTCTCAGTCTGTGGGGCATTTGCCTGATGCAAACTGTGAGGAACTGAGTAAGCAATGTGAGAAGCTGTTTTCACCTTTTCCACTAAAATTTAAGGCATTCATATACAATTTAAAACTGGACAATTTTAAAGTAAATGCTAGAGAGTGTTCCAAGCCTAAGAACCCAAAGCTTCCTTTAGTTGCAAATCCATTTTTCAGTTCATGTACATACAGCTGTCAAAATCATACACAGACCAGAGTAAGTGTAGAATCTGGCTTTAGATGGACCTTCTGACTTGTTGCTGGTTAACTCAAGTGTGTATACAGAAGTAGTTGCAAGCGCAATTTTAGTTACCCAGGTTATGTAGCCAAATCTATATATTTTAATCTTTAATCTTTTTATCTTGGGGATATCTTTTCAGAAAATAAGTTAAAATGCTGCCATGCTGAATTAAGCCTTTTTAATAGGAGGTCTGCTGTTCAGTGTTTTCAGCAATCTGACTGGCACTGAAAAATGTCATCCTAGAGAAGTAGCGTTACTCACTTCATTTGGACTGCTTGTCCAGGTTACAGCATGGCAGGGCAGGGCAGAACTGCATCCCTCTCTCAGTTCTACAGGGACCTTCCTAGAAGCAGAAGGACATCCTCACTTTGAAGTCACTAATGTAGGCTTGGCCTTATCTACTGATGTGAAGGGAAGCACTTGTGTTAGAGAGGTAAATAGTTCTTAAATTGCTCATGGGCTCCTTCTCATCTTCCAAGCTATTTGTTATCCTATCAATCATAGCAATGAGGGAGCTTTATCAAATTTTTGAATATCCATTACCTAAACTGACTAACCTGTTCTGTAATCCAGTAGAGTCCTCTTTAAGACCGAAGAAAATAGCACCTATAACCAGGCCAAGGACAGTCGTAACACACAGCTAAATGTAAAGAGAGAAGAAGACAAGTATTATTCTCATTGCTTCCAGTGCTTCAGTAGTTTGAAATACATAGTGGATGAGTGTAGCTAGCATCAGCTACGGGAGGAGAATGATAGCAGGGGCTTGGTGGAGCAGGTTTGAAATAGAGAATAGCACCTTTCCCTTGAGGAACCCATCATCACGTCTGGGGAACGTCAGCCATGCTCTTTTCCTCCACCACTGTTTCAGCCATTCTTGGATGCCATGATTAAGTTAATTGATGATGTATTGCTACATCACTCCTCTCTCCCTGCTTATCCTCTCCATCATTCATTCTCCCTGGGACAATCTGTGACTCGACATCTGCTCTCAGTGGCAAGGGTTGCTTCAGACCAAGGGCTGACCATGGCTCCAGTAGAGTGCTTCTGCAGTGGTTTCTCTGGAGCCATCTCAATGCTACCTTGATCTTGACAACCAATAACTGAAAGAAGCCTTTCCTGACTGCTGGGCTGGGGATGACAGTTTATTTACATGCTTCACAGTGTGTAACTGCAGGGTTCTATCACACATCTTATGCACAGGATTGTTTTTAACATGAGCAAGATACCATGATCAGGCTGTAGGTGTCCTGGTGTTTGCAGTCTGGCACTCCATTTAAAAGCAAAGACACTGGCTGCCTCAAGGATGTCATTGAAAAGATAGGAGTGTGTACATCATACTAAATGCAAATGACAAAAATCTCAGCTAGACTGACAATATCAGGCAGTTCTGACATTTTTAAACCCAAGCAAGGCATGAGTCTTAACACTAAACCATTTGATACATGGTACCCAATGGGTAAGATCCTGCTGAAAGAAGCAAATGTCAGGGATTATTCATCTCCTAAACCAATTGGAGTGGAAAGCAGGGATCATATCAAGACCAATTTGGAGCAGATTATTGAAAGAAGGCTTAATGAGCCATGTACCCATAAAAAGAATGCTTGTAAAATCCATCGGTAATGAGGGAGGGGAGATAAAAGAGATTGTGAGAAACAAGTCAGGATCATTAACCCTGGGGCATTATGAGATCCCTGAGATTCTAATTCTTGTCACAAGGTCAAGCTTTTACAATGCAATTATTAAGGATCTTCATAGTATCAACATACAGGCACACACACATACTTAAGGCCTTTTAACCTTGGGCATTCTCGACACATTTCTTCTCCACACTGGTTGTTTGTTCACTCATATAAATCATGAAGAAGATAATTTATATCCCTGGCTCAGGGTCGATTTTTCTATTGGCTCTTCTAGAATTGCAAATTTTGATGGTGTTCAGACTGCAAAGTTTGGCCTATGAATTAGGGGATTCCTGAGCATTAGTCATTCTGCAGCCAGGCATTCTTTGGTTTTGAAGGCAATGTGCAACTTTCAAGAAATCAACATTTTTGGGGTCAGTTCTTCTGAGAAAGCAGCCCCAAGAGGGCCAGTCATTTAGAACTGGCCTTCTCTGCCAGGTGTTAGTCTCTATTGAGGTCTCCATCACGTCTTCTCCAAAAGACATCATTGCCATTAGGAACAGCGAAATGACCAAATGACACGCACATTCTGAGACTGTGAAAATACTTCTATACTTGGGCAAACTGCAGCACTTCATTGTGCACTGAAGTTCAGTTAAGTATCCAAGTGCAGCCTGTTAACTTTCCCTGGCAGGGAAGAAAATCTGAGGCCAAACCCCACAGTGCGAAACCTGAAGTCGAGTCTGAAGAATGTTCTTGAGTTAATGTGTGAAACTATTTGGAACATACTCTGTTCCTGGCTGGGAGCAGCAGAATACCCTGCTGGACAAGATCCTGCCTCCCAGCCTTCCAGTAGTCCAAAATAAATTACTGAACAGTCCTTCGTGCTGCTCATTTGGGCACATTTAGGACATCTTCTAGTGAATCAGATTTTCAGACCTTGAAAACTTTTCTTTCAGATGCTTACTGCAGTTAAAATACTAGAGGCAAAACCATCCCAGTGAGTTATCTAACACAGGAGTGGAATAGATGCAATGTGTATCACAAAAGGGTATATACAAATGGTGTTACCTGAGCTATGGAAGCTTGAGGGTTTCCTACTAGGTTTTTAAATGTGCGCTTGGACACCCATTTCAGCTGATGAAGGAAGGAATTGGCATATGTGATTTGCTGGAAAACTGCCTTTGTTTTCTTTTTATTTCCCGAAGAAATACTCTCTAATACAGCTTTTGTTTCTTGGTAGTAGGCAGAGTTGAAGTATTCTGCTGCTAACTTCTCAGCCAAGGTTTTGTCATATTCAGTGTGTTCTTCAGTGCTCTCTGCTGAAAAAAATTGAAAGAAATACAACTGTTTCTGTAAGGGATGGGAAGATTATTTGGGAGCTAAGCCAGGAGAGTTATGTTGGGGTAGGAGAGTTACTAATGAAGCAGAATTAATGTACATTTAGTTTCAGTGCTCCATTGCACTCGGTCTCACAGCATGCAAATCAGAAGAGCCAGTATAAATGAGACCAAACCTCTACATTTGTCAGTGCAACCTGTCACACAGGCAGCAGCTTCACAGCGACTACTGTAGCTAAATCCTTATCACCAATGAAGTTTCAAACTGGCAACAGTCTGACTTTTCATCAAGAAGTGATTCCCCCCGTTGGGTTTCTGCAAGTGACCTGTTTCACAAATCTGATGAGATAATTCTGCACCTCCCAGGCTTTTCGATCCAGGTAATCCTGCATGTCTCTACTTCAGTCAAACCTTTGAGTCTGTCAAGTCTCCAAGAAATTTCAGCTGGACTCCTTTTAATCTCAACTGTAGTACAGTGTGTGCTTTTCCAATGACAAATACAACGTGTTGCCAGCTACAACATTAGTCATACCCTAACACAGACAGCAGTTTTGTAAAAGGTTGATTCTTTGGTAAAGATATAGTGAAGATCTGTGTTTGGGCACAGAGCATATTCATTACTTCATACTACATTTATCTTTTCATTCATGTGAAAGGAGTGTGCTGTTAATGAGTAGCCACAGTTAGCATCAAAAAACACGCTACTGAACATAGGTGAGATTTGCTTTCTTGGTTTGGGGATCATTTCTGCCCTACCACAACTTCAGAGCAGCGTCAGAAGAACACTGGTCCCCTATTTCTACCGTTCTTTCCCACCCTACTCCAAGGAAGGAAAACAGCAATTTCATAACAGATAGACTATTCCATTAGGTAAAAAATACAGGTCAGAACTGCATCAAATTATGTCCCTAACTGTAACAACTCTCCTGGTTTATCATCTCTCCTGCAGGAATCCAGTTCATTTGCCTCGAAGATGAAATACCTTCATCTATGTTGAGAGGTAACAAAATAGTTTATTTTCCCATCTATTATACCTTCAACGCAGAAAGATATTCTTTCACCTTTAACATCTTGTTATTTGAGTGTGACACAAAAGTATGCAGGTCACTGTATATGTATGAAGAAATGGATAGCAATGATAAATTACTAAATATCTGTTATGAAAGGCAAACTATTCTCACACAGACAAGAATATTTTACGTAGTAGGACTGTATGTGAATTTGGTACTTATTTCAGGTTATGTTAATTATTTTTCATGTATAAACAAAAAGGATTTAAGAGTAGTACGAAGGGTTTTCCTACAAAGCACCGTGGATCATCAGTATGTGATACTCTCACACATACAATCATACACTTGTACAACATGGTTACTGGTTGACACCTGCAAGTGATTTCTTCTGACAAAACACACATACCAACAATTTCATTCAGCTCTCTGTTTCATACCTGTGTCAGTTTCATTGGTCTTGCTCACTGATACTGCAGTGGAGTCCCCATTAATGATGTCCAGGAAAAAGTCAGCAGGGTTGTTGTATGGCTCACACTCATAGCCTGCAGTGACAGCATTACAAGCCTTAAGCAGGGGTTGTGTGACTGGCAGAAGCTATCATAGAATCATAGAATGGTTTGGGTTGGAAAGACCGTAAGCTCATCCAGTTCCAGCCCCTGCCATGAGCAGGGTCACCTTCCACTAGAACAGGTTGCTCCAAGCCCCATCCAACCTGGCCTTGAATACTGCCAGGGATGGAGCAGCCACAACCTCCTTGGGCAACCTGTGCCAGTGTCTCACCATCCTCATAGTGAAGAATTTCTTCCCACTGTCTAATCTAAATCTATCTTCTTTCAGTTTAAACCCATTACTCATTGTCCTATCACTACTTGCTTTTATTAACAGTTCTTCTCCGTATTTCTTGTATGCCCCCTTCAGGTATTGGAAGATTGCTGTAAATTCTCCCCTGAGCCTTCTATTCCACAGGCTCAAGAAGGCTAACTCTCTCAGCCTGTTTTCATAGGAGAGGTGCTCCCGTCATTGGAGCATCTTCGTGGCCCTCCTTGGAGTCACTCCAGCAGGTCCAGGTCCTTCCTATGTTGGGTGCTCCAGAGCTGGATGCAGTGCTGCACGTAGGGTTTCATGACAGCAGAGTAGAGGGGAAGGACCATCCTTCCTCTACCTGATGGTCACACTCGTTTTGATGCAGCCCAGCATACAGTTGGCTTTCTGGGCTGCAAGCATAGATTGATGGTCCACAGCCACATTATTGTGCCCGTTCAAAGGTCAAATTCAAAGGTCTGTGCTTACCCAAGAGATAATGGCACTGCTAGACAGCTCTATCAGTGAAAGCAAGGTGACAGCTGGCAATGTGCCCTTCTCAGCTCTAGCCTGGGTTTTGTCTAATTAAGATTATCTCAGGAACAGTTGATAAGAGGTCAGCCCTATCATCCAAAAGCACACAAGGGTCCAGAGGTAAAAAAAACAAGAGAAATGCTTAGCCTGTTAAAACCCTGCTTGCAAATACACAGTGCTCAATTCTGACCAAGCGCTGTTGGCGTTTCATTCAGGTTAGTGCAAACTAAAGATACTGCTGCAGTTGGCCCTGCTGTTAGTTATGCTCACCAATAGACTGGAAGTACTCCATGGCATGCTGAGTGGGGCCATGGTACAGCACTCTCCCTGCAGCCAGCAGTGTCAGGTTGTCAAACAGTCGGAATATGGAGTACCGAGGCTGGTGGATGGAGAAGATTATTGTTTTTCCTTGTTTTGCCATCCTGAATGCAAAGAACAAAAAGAGATGTTAGCTTTTCAAGTTGATTCAGCCCTTAGCTAAGAGAATTTGCAAGTTCAGTTAAGTCATAGTTAAATTTGATTAACTTGGTGGGCCGGGGTGGGGAAAAGTTAAAAAAAGGAAAATATTCAGGTAATATTTGTATTGTCTCTGTGAGAAAAGCAGGTTCCCTCTCACTGGGGCTGCTGCTGGAGGGGAAGGCCCTGGGAAGATTCAGATGCAAACAGAAAGCTCTGAAAAGAGGCATTTGAGTCCTGTTTGCTTGTAGTAAATGCAAAACTATGTAAAACTTGCAAACGAAAAACGTGTTGTGCTTGTTTCCCCAAAGATAGGCCTTCTGCTGATGGCAAAACAGCCAACTGTGTTCTAACTACTGTCCATATTGAAATTGATCACTTTAACAGACAGCAGGCATTTTAATCACTTTTCTGTCTCAGGCTGACATGAAAAAGGAAGCTGCATGTGACAGTTTTCATGGACAAATTGTAGTCCTGGCATGCACATGCTTTGTGCAAGGTGTTTTGTGTACTGCCGTGAGCAGCTGCTTTGGACTGAGAGAATTCATACATTCTTTTTCTTAAATCTTTTTGCAGCCTTGGCTCACTCTAAACAATTACATTTCTGATTTCCCTATTTGCCTATTCTGTGATTCAAGTTAAATACAACTGAAATGTAGCAGAGTGAGTGGTGAAAACGCGAAGCTGTTTCCAAGGCCATCACCTTTCCAGTAGCAGCAGGACAGCATTAGCAGTGCTGGCATCAAGTCCTGTAGTTGGCTCATCCAAAAACAAGATGTCAGGATCTATGATGAGCTCCATCCCAATACTGGTCCTTTTACGCTCTCCTCCGGACACCCCACGGGTGAATTGGGTGCCAACCTGCCACAGAACAAGAAACTTGTCTCATTTGACCTGAGAACAAATACTTGTGTGGACAGCATCCTACTGAAAAGGCCACATTTGGGAAGAGTTGCAAGAAATTTTGACCCTATTCTCAGTGCAAATGTAGATGTTGCCTCACAGAGGACAATTCTCAACACTAGTATTACTTTAGCTGTTCTCTTTTTTTCTCAACAGCAGACTACCTTTCCCTTCCCCTCAATGTAAGAGTATATGTCAGTCAGTATTACAGCAGTGTCTTTACAGAACGCCATACAAAAATGTTATTGTATTACTGAAATAATCTGTTTAATTTTACTCTTTTTTTATCTGCCAAGCTGAGCCATTTGGTTAGTTAAAGAAACCACTTAATATCTAGGGATTAGAGCATCCTTCCAATATCTAAAGAGGGCCTACAAGGAAGCTGGAGAGTGACATTTTACAAGGGCAGATAGTGATAGGACAAAGGGCAATGGCTTTAAACCGAAAGAGGGGAGATTTAGATTAGATAGTAGGAAGAAATTCTTTACTGTGAGGGTGGTGAGGCACTGGCACAGGTTACCCAGAGAAGCTGTGCTGCTCCATCCCTGGCAATATTCAAGGCCAGGTTGGATGGGGCTTTGAGCAACCTGGTCTAGTGCAAGATCTCCCTGCCCATGGCATCAGGGCTGGAACTGGAAGAGCTTTAAGGTCTCTTCCAATCCAAACCATTCTATGATTCTATCATTTGTTCATGATTTAAGCGCCATACTCACACACCTTACCTTGGAATCTGCCACTTTACTCAAACCCAGTTCCTTGATGATCTGATTCACTCGTTCATTTTTTTCATGTTCCTTTACTGACTTTGGCAAACGGAGTGCTGCTGAGAACTTCAAATTTTCTCTTACAGTCAAGGTTCCCATCACTACATCATCCTTCATTTAAAAAAGTCAAAACAAAACAAAACAAATTTAGCTACTTAGTGATCACTTAGGAATTGCTATTTTTTAACTCTGAAAACTGCATCTATCTGTGTTTTATGTTGTCCCTGCATGCTAAGGGATAGTAGCAACTGCCAGAGCATGCAGTAAGGTGCACCTTCAATATCTGTGTCACAGCAGAGAGTTGATTTCATGCACGTAATTGTATTTGCCTTTATTCATGAAACAACACAGTACAGGGACATTCTCCATGATGCATAATACCAAAATGCATAAATAACGACGTATTCGAAACTATCCCTCACCTCTTCTTACCTTGCTCAGAAATTTGGAGGTGTTGAGTGAGATACTGAAGGGCTAAAGGGACTTAAAGAAAAGAGAGGTTGGGTCCACAGGGGCTAGGGTGAAGGTTTTCCAAGCTTGTTTCAGCAAAGGAGGAAGGAGGGTAGGTTTTTTTCAGTATCATATGCTTGTCTCTTGCAAAAGAGATCTGTCAGATGTAGACAGTTCAGACAATTATGTGTGCTTTAAGGGGTTTTCATAGATGTATCTTTTCAAGTCTTGATAAACTGCAAGCATGCTGCAAGCACGGGTAGTGGAGAGGGGAAGAAATTAAGAGATACAGTTTTCCTTCTTTTGTCCTTCACACGTCTTTCTCCACTTCCCACCCTAGCAGAACAAAGCTGTTCTCAAAATGAGACCTAGAGACATTGTCCCTGGGCATGCAGGGTACAAGCTGTAGACTACCAGAAAGCATTATACTTAGAAAACATTCCACGTATATTTTTAGCCTATGGCTGTTCCCCCAAATGGAGAACAAGAAGAGATCCAAAGAGCCCTTTCTTGTTGACTTAGAGCATTAAGGAAAGAGACTCAAACACAAAGCAAAGTATCTTTCACAGTGAGGGTGGATGTGTGAAGGAGAGTTGCTACTGCACCAGCCTTGATTCTTGGTTCAACACGATGTGCTTGGAACTCAGCAGCAACTGCTTACAACTGCAGTCAGAAGAGGACAGTAAAATCCGTTGAGTGATAAAAAATACTTACCTGTACTACATATCCAGAGGTACATTTAAAGTTGGCAGGCTGGGGAGCTCCGTTGATCAAAATGTCACCAGAAAGCCCCTGGGGATCCTTCCTTGCAGCCAAAATGTCGAGCAGACTAGAAAAGAAATCGATTACTTCATCGGATGAGTATGCAGGAGGTAAGGTCTCTGAACCACAAACCCAGTTCATGGAACACAAAGCTACATTAAAGTATCCCATGGGGGGGTTAACTATTTTTTAAAAAAACCCAGCCTCTTCCAAGGTCTGAGTTTCTCTTGTCCTGGTTTCCTCAGAAATGAGATGTGTGCAATTTCATAGTGCATTTCTGTCCATTTGTTCTATAGCATACCCAAGAATCATACATAAGGATCGCCTATCAGGAAAGTGTGGACTAAAATTGAATTACACGTGTGTCATGTAAGGTGATTGTCTTACTTGAATTCAGGTATTTCTTAGAAACCAGTGAGATTTGCACAGACCTAAATGAAAACAAAATCTTTCCCTGAAAGTATTGTCCATTGCTGCTAAATATGTGCAGAGTCATTTTCTCCTTGGTGTAATTTCTGAGTAGGGCAAAGAGGGAACTTACGAAGTTTTACCACTGCCAGTGGGTCCCAAAATGGCATTCAGTCCTGGTCTCATGATACCACTGTAAGACAAAACAGATGGGTTTTATAAAATAGATGAGTGATATTCTCTCTCTTGTGTCACCTGGTAAGCTAGTGTAAATTACCTGCAGAAGTACCTTGTGTATCCCATGAATTTTGGAATTAATGAAGCTGCCTGATCACAAACGGTATTTATGATCTGTCAAACTCCACCTTTTTTTTAATTTATAATTCATGAAGTAATCCTCATATAATGAAGACAACACAGAAACTGTGAGCAAAATGTAGAAAAACTGGTATGTATGCTTTTCCCCCATGGATCTCTAGAAGTGAAGCAATCACTTGTTTTAACCCATTCAGTTCTAAAAGTATTATTCTCTTATCAGAGAGAATAATGGTCCTAAAGACAGAATAAATTAGGGATTTTTCTGTACTTACAGAAACAGCAGTTGATAGTACCTCTGTATCTGATTTTAACCCACATGAAACTCAAAAGTCAGATATAGAAGATTCAGTATTTGGGAAAAAGACCCTACAGAAATTGTACAGTACATGAAAAAACAGCTGCCTTCTCTTTATCTTTTTGCTGGATATCATGTTTTAAGCCCAACCAGCAGCTAAGTACCACACATCCACTTGCTTACTCCCCTTGTCCTGGTGGGATGGCGAGGAGAATGGAAAAAAGGTAAAAACCTTGGGCTGAGATAAGAACAGTTTAATAGTTTAAATAAAGTAAAATATAATAGTAATAATAACAATACTATTACTAATAATAGGCATAGTAATTAAAAGAGAAAGGGTGAATGAAACGGAAGAAAAACAAGTGATGCACAACATAATTTTTCACCTCACACTGGCCAATGCCCAACGTGATCATTGGCTCCCCCCAGTATATAATACTGGGCATGATGCGCTGAGGTATGGAATACCCTTTTGGCTAGTTCAGATCAGGTGCCCTGTCTCTGCTCTCTCCCAGCTTCTTGAGCGCCTCCTCAATGGCAGAGTATGAGAGACTGAAAAGTCCTTGATGAGAGTTAGCACTCCTTAGCAGCAACTAAACATTGTGTTCTCAGCATTATTCTCTCATACTAAATCCAAAACACAGCACTGCACCAGCTTTAGGCAGAAAATCAACTATCCCAGCCAAAACCAGGAGAATGGAGAATGTGAAGGCATCACTGCTATTTTTCCTGACTAGCCCCTAAAACTTACTTAATTAAAATATTTTTTAAAAATTATTTAAAAATTGCTCAACAAACCTTGGTGTACACAAGAATCATGTTGCATATGCAAATATCTGCCTGCTTGTTGTGATACTAGGTTTATCTTGAACTGCACTCTGGTACTGGTTGTTATCAGTGATCTGAATACATGGCTGTGGACCTGGCCCAGTACAGCTGCTCCTTTTGCTCTTCCTGAGCATATTTGTTCCTTCCTGTAATTATTGCCTTCAATTTGTTATTGTGGAAATTTATGGTTCCACAGGCTAAGAAGCACATACATTATACACAAGTTATGTTACATTATATGTGATTTTAACACAAAATAACAATATGTAATAAAATAAATGCAGATGTTGCATTTTCCAAAAGAGAAAAGCATAAAGCGTGTTTAACATCAGTCTTTTACAGTAAGCCACAAAATGGGCCTGCTGTTCACATTATTGCAAATGACCAATGTCAATCGAGTTACCATAACTTACAGCTCTTGGGGAAAGTAGGCAAGATTTTAAGAGCTCAGGTTTAGAAGGTGTGGAAATTGCACGCGCAAAGAGGGGGACAGACAGAGCTACACAAAAGGTTGAATATTTATGATAGAGGTTGGGGTTAGGGAGCTGAAAGTCATGTGTGCCTTGGAATGGCATACTGTATGAGTACTTGACACTCAGCTCAACTACTGAACTGTGAATGGGCAAACTTTATGCATAAATTATGAACAAAGGCCATGACAGTGTGATTGCTTTATTGAAGTAGTGCTCAATGTCGGGGATGGGAGAAAACTTTATATCTCTTCAAAGTTAACCTAACCCTCATTTATATTACTATATTAAACGCTTTAAGTTGAACCCCAACAAATTAATCTTCCCAAAGGCTACCTTAGCAAAGGAGATGCAAGCACTGGGGACAGGCTGCTGATACCTGTTACACACCACATCACAGTGGAAGACTTGCCAAGTAGTGTAAAACAGCCACAGCTGGCTTGTGTGCCCCCATGCTGATTAGCAGCCAAAGAAGGCAGTCTGTCCCTGGTGCCAGCAGTGTGAGCTCTCTATTGTAGAGTAGTACTGTTGTACAAGTCTAATGACTGAGGACCACCGGAACCCACTGGGAAGCTTAAGTACAGTTGATAGCAAACACAAAGCAATTACACATGCATGCACTTTTTCTAATCTTGATCAAATTCTGTATATTGTGCTTAGTGGCTCAGGGACTCAAGTAGACTCAACAGTCCAGGCAGAAAAACATAAACATGCTCTAAAGAGATATTTAAATACGTACTTGACATCTCTCAAAACTTCTTTATCAGCTGTTTTTTGACAACACAGGAACCCAGTCTTCATCTTCACGTGGTAGGAGATGTTGTGGAAAGTGAGTACGCTTCCTCCCCTAACAGCTAAGTCTGCAGAGGACTGCTTTCTGCTGGGGGTGCCATTTGTATTCAAGTCTGACATCTGAATACTGAAGTGTGGCTGGCCTTCTGCCATCCTCCCTCTAGAAATGAAAAAAAACAGGAAGGGAAAGATTCAGTTAGGTACAGAGAGGAAAGATGTGTCTGTTGGATCCATTGTTCAGCACTGGGCCTACTGTGAGACTTGTAGATGTCCACCTATGTCTCTTTCCTTCAGACATGAAGTTTGTGTCCTGCGGGCTCAGACCTGGAGATTTCACAGAGCTGATGAGAAGCTGGGTCTGCCATATTGCTACACACCCCTGCAGTATTAGCTAGATAGAAGGCTCTCCCTCCACCCTGATGGTCTGTTGTGGTGGGTTGACCTTGACGCCCACCCAGCTGCCCTCTTGAGGTGAATCGCTGCTCCAGTGCCTTGAGCATCTCCTCCCTCACCTTCTTCACTGGCCTTGGTATCTGCAGGACTGTCTCTCCCACATTTTCTCACTCCTCTCTCACAGCTGCTGCACAGCATCTTTTACCCTTTCTTAAACAGATTTTCAGAGAGGCACTACCAGCATCGCTGACACACTTGGTATTGGCCAGTGGTGAGTCTGCTTGTCCCAACTGGAAGCAGCTGTGTTCAGCATGGAGCAATCCCAGGTCTTTTTGCACTGACACCAGCCCCTCCTCCCCTCAACCCAGGACCCCAGTTCAGCAGCATCTGGCCATGGGTACCAAGTGCATCTATTCTCCTGGCACACGGAAGTAGATACCTCTCACAGCAGACACTAGCATGACATTATGCTCCTTCTGGAGGGCTGCCCCTGGCAGACAGGACTGTACATAAACTGCATTCTTGTTTGATGCCACAGGTACAACAGGTGACTCACTGAAAGACTGGCTCAAATTCATTGAGTTCTGCCTGTCCACTTCATCAGCCTTCTTTCTAGTTTTGAATGTGCTTAATGTTTGCCTATTAGATACTCTTTTAAAGAAGTGGTTTGAAAGTAAAGATGCTCCTCCAACCTCTAGGACTCCTGAGCAAAGGTAACAAAATCTAAAATTGTTCTGTTATTTTTTAATCCAAATAATTTTGCCAACAGTATAGGAACATGGAAAATGTCACCGCTACCAAGTAACTCTCTTCCTTGGGTTTTCTTTTCATGTAGTAACTAGAAGGTAGTTGTGGAATAATTAAAGTTATCTCACCTCCCCTGTCAGCCAGGGTCTCGCCTAAGAGCCATCCACCTGCTCTGCAGGGGCATCCCCTTGTGCAGGCACACCTTTGTCCCCTTTGTGCTTCCTAAGTGTCACAGGGCCATTTAGGTGGGACACAGGATCTGGCCTCTCTTTCTATATCATGTTGACTCACAGGAGTCTAATTACTCCAGCTGTCAATACAGGACATGTTATTAATGCAGTAATTCATGGAAGCAGAGAGGGAAGATGAGCAGCTAGGAGCTCTGGGATAACCAGTCCTGTACCCTAGCTTGCAGCAAGGTAAAAGGCAAATTATGAGACTGTTTCAGAAATGCTGAATTAATATGAGAGCAGTAAATAAAATGAGACATTAAAAAAACTGTTTAATCTAACACAATCATATGATCGCATAAAAAACCAAGCCCTTATTTTGGTAGTTTGCTAAGGCTGCCTGATAGAGAGCTGAACCCTCCTTCGTGGCTATCAGCACAGTTAAACCCCAGGAAGCCTCACTTTCAGCAACAGGCTTATCTGCATGTAAAGGTGGGTTCATCTGTCCCCCAGTGATGCTATATGAAATCTAGCCCAAGGTTGCCTTTCTCTCAAAACTGCAGTTTTCTGTGCTGGCAAGCATACAAGGTCTTTGTGGTTCAGTAAGCAGTAATCCTGGCCCAATTTTCCTTGAATGAAAAGAAACCATGTTCCAAATATAATTATAATGGGTTTAGCTCTAATTTTAGCCAAAATAGATTTTAAGTTGGACATCAATGAAAGGTGCAACATTTAAAGACTGGAGGCCTGTTGTTGATAAACTGCCTACACTATTTTCTACTTGTGCTGGAGGAGACTTACCTACCCGTTAGGAGGGCACTTCATTTTTTAAGGCTGTTTATCTAGTAATTGCTGGGCTAAACTGGCTGACATCAATCATTGGCATTTGAAAAAATGCTTTGGTAAAGCAGAGATGTGCATTCAGAACCATAGTGGGAGCTTTCTGCTGGAAATCACATCGAGCAGATGTTTGCTAGTATGCCAAGCAAAGTACCAAACACACAACATATGAGAACAGTATTTCACTTATCAGACTTTTTTCTCAGCTGAACATTTCAGTATTGCTGATATAAAATCACGAGCAAATGGAGGAAAGTGGATTCTGACCTCTTATGTTATCAATAGAGTAATTAAATTCTTCATTATTTCATTTGTTAGTTGTTTTGTTGGCTGTTTTTCTTTTTTTCACAGACCACCAATAAAGGCTAACTCAGAAAACTTTTGTGCAGAAATTGCAGAAATGCTCTTTAGAAAATAAACTTTCATGTAGGATTGAAACAGATTTAATCTTCCAGACTGAACTTCACTGACAGACAAAAAGCACAGAATCATAAGCTATTTTCATAAATGCAGGATCACAGAACTTTCACCATCATTCTTCAGAACAGACAGTACTTCGAAGTTAAATTTAATTTACCAGTTGAGCTATGGCTAGATTGCACACATCCCTGCAAAGAACACTGCCGAAGCAAGATAAATAAATGAGTTATGAGAAGGATTAGACATATCCATAGCAGACAGTTTCTCAAGGGTTATTTAATACAGCTGTCCACCAGAAGCCTCCAGTTCAGGAAGGCCTGAGGCCACCAGTTGCCCAAATCTCTCAGATGCTCAGAGAAAAATAGTGTTATTTGATACTGCCTCTTGTGAAGGCATTGGTAACTGGCAGCTAAAAGAAGAGGCTGGATTCATTCTAGCTAGACCTCTGATGTAAATCAGCATGGTCCCTTATGGCTGCAGTGAGCTTGTGTTGCTTGCGGTGATAGGGTGGGATGCTGTAGGTGGAAGACATGGATTTGTCTGTGTGCTATTCTTCCTGATGGCTGCCTGCTCAGGCAAAGGTGTATTTGTGCGCATACACCACTTATCAGAGTTAAAGGAAAAAAAATCTATTTCAGATGTTGGGTTAATACTAAAAATAATTTTACAATTTCAGAACTACTATAATTTATTACAGAAAGAAACTGAAGAATGATCATCCACTTAAAACTGGAATGGTTATTCCTCAGTTGCTCTATGAAATCTGTGCTAGCCATCTCTCTTCTCAAAGGAGCATAACTAACTGTTGCAAAGACTTCATCACAGCAGCTCCACAGGATGACAAAATATCACAGTTCTGAACATTCTGGTGGGAAGACGCCTTGGGAAGGCCCACAGCTCAGCTTCTGCCTCTTATTGGGGCTGTCACCACAAGATCAGGGCAGCCTTGGCTTTGTGTGGGTAACTCATGGAAACCTCTGAGAGTGGAAATTTGGATCTTGGCTAACAGTGTGCTGAGAGAACATGAAGTTCTAACAGTGGAAATTATACCTGTGTGCTAGAGTTAGGCTTTTGATTTGCTTTTCTTTTTTTGGAGACCTTTTTTTCCACTGTGGGTAAGTATTTGCAATGAGATAAACAGTTTTGTGTTTTAGAAATCAATTTTTGATCTAGTGGCAATCTTCAGCACAGGAGTACAGGGACATGAGCCTTTACAGCTAACACAATTGTCAACTCTTTGTAATAGCTCTTTGGGAATGGATTCTTTTAGAATATTGCTTTAGGTCTTGTTTAAAGAATTATTTATTACATTCAATGTGACAAACAACCATGATACATTTTAAGTCAGAGCATGTGCAGGACAAAGAAACAGGCATGATAAATGTTAATCAAATCAATTTCTTTGCAATCCAAAATTCTTTAAATGAAGTTTCCTAGAGCTCATTGTCAATGTCATACAAATACCTACTTCAGATCAGAAATAAGCAGAAGATTCAATGACAACATATACTGTCTGCTGTATTCAGAAATATTTGTTAAAGTGTTTCATATCCTCATGATACCAGCTCTGGGTATAATATATTATTTTTGCATTAGCTAAATATAAAATCTATTAACTCTTTAGGACTTTCACCAATTTCATTTTTTTCCGAAATGTTTTTATTGCCAGCATCAATTTCAGTTCAAGCCTAACACAAACCCTTTTTTTCAGAGGCATTTAGTGTGAGAATAATTTGTCAGGAGGCGAAGTACTGGATCTTGAGATTTAACCTTTAATTAATAGCAAAATTAAATTGCTTTCTTAAAAAGCATCACAAAATCACTTTGACCGCTGTTGTGATGCCCAGAAAATGAAGGTCTCATACAGTGACTTTCTTATGTGTTCTTCTGAGACTTCTTAAGTACAAAGTGTCATTTTTCCCTACAGACATGGGGACACTAAAACACAACATCAAACAACAACAAAATACACTGCAAAGTTCCATTGACTTAAACCGACTTTAACCACAGCAATACCGTGTCTTGGGTCTTTCAAGCGATTTCAGTGATCTATTTGTATGCCTTAAGATATATGTCTATATAGAAAGCTAAGTAACATTTGTTCCTGACAGTCTTCCTGCAAAGCTTTTGGCACCAGCAAGATTTGTAGTTCAAACGAAGAAAACAATAGCACAGGAGTTGTAGTAAAATTTGAATGGCAAAATTCAGAAGTCCATTTTAATGGGGTTTTACTTGTTTTGGTGTTGTTTTCTTTTAAATCCAGGCAGTTATTCAGAGTACTTCTCTATAGAGAATAAGCACTGAAATTACTTTAGAAGGAAGAATCTTGGAGACATGGGCATCTTCCAGCAGAGTTTTCTAAAGGAAGTTGTCACAAACCCCTTAAAAAATAGCCTGTTTTCTTTTTCCTGAATGCTTAAACTTGTCAGAGAAACCACAATTAAGTGAGCTATTGTTTCTCTTAGTTTTAATGGGTATAAAGTGTAGTCTTCCAACCTGCAAGCTGAAACAGTACCACATACTACAGATATGCATTTTAGACTTTGGATACACAAATTCAAAGAGGTTGTAAGCATACCTCTATTTCCCACTAGTCACATGCACTTACAGGGGTGTAGACTCACCAGAGAATGGATCTGGGTGCACAGAGGACAGTACAGCCTAGTACTGCCAGCCCAGGACCATAGAGTCCTCTTCCTCAAGAACATGTGTAGGCAGTTAAAACCATGTGAGTGAAAAAGGATAATGAGATTCAGGCAATCTGTAAGTTAATTGCCAACCGATTTACTAGGGATTTGCAACCTACCTTCTGTGAAAAGAGCCCTGTGTGTGAATTGGGGACTGAGCAAACAGCACTCTGTGTGCAGGCATCTGCACATGTATTATCTGCAGCACATTAACATGTATGAGCAAACTCCGAGTATGTATTGCTCCTGCAAAATATTCTAACTTTTCACCTTTTTACTAGTTTTACTTTAAGCCTCGAGGCTTTTGTCCCCCATTTATAAAACATTTTTTCATTAATTTCCCTTGAAAAGCTAGGAAAATATAGCAAGCGTTTTTCTGTGTTTTCCTTAGCTGTTGGAGGGAAACAGCTGCTGAATCTAATTCCTTAGCAATGGCAGCATAAGCAGTTCATGGATGAGAAAGCAAGTCACTACCCTGAATTAAATCTGTCTATCTATCTTAATAAAAGTGCTGAACTGCTGCTACCAACTCACTTACCAGCAGCAGGTCTGGGTCAGTGCTGCAGGGCTGCTGAGGCAGTGGAAAGGAAGCAGGAAGCAGAGATGAGAAGAGTGTGGTGTGTAGGAAGGCAGCCCCGGTGGCTTGCTCAGCTTGCAGGGCAGCGCAGTCCCACCCGTGTCATCACATCTGCTGCAAGAAGACTGTCAGCCGCGAGCTGGGTTCCCTGTGCTCTGTTACCCGGAGGAGTCTCCACCCTCTCCCTGCGCCACAGAGCTTCATGGGGAGGGCAGGACCAGACACAACTTTCACTTTTTTTTTCCTTTTATCCAAACAAGTATTTCAGCTGCCCTGAACCAACCGCATCAGTAGTGGTGACGTCTGAATCAAGCATAGCATCTCCACTGCCACAGGCTTACAGTGATGGCCATGTCTGGCAGAGCCAGCAGGGCACGATGAGTCACAGAATCACAGGATGGTTTGGGCTGGAAGGCACCTTAAAGTTCATCCAGTTCCAACTTCTCTACCATGGACAGGGACACCTTGCACTAGCACATGTTGCCCAAGATTCTGTCCATCCTGGCCTTGAACACTGACAGGGATGGGGGAGTTCACAACTTCTCTGGGAAGCCTGTGCCAGTGCCTCACCACCTTTACAGTAAAGAACTTCTGAATCTACCTCCTTTCAGTTTAAATCCATTAACCCTTGTCCTATCACTACTTGCTCTCATACAGAGTCCCTCTCCAGAATTTTTGTAGGCCCTCTTTAGGTACTGGAAGGCTCCTATAAGGTCTCCTCTGAACCTTCTCTTCTCCAGGCTGAACAAGCCCAACTCTCTCAGCCTGTCTTCATAGGAGAGGTGCTCCAGCCCTCTGAACATCCTTGTCACCCTCTTCTAGACTTGCTTGCTGAATGCCAGCAGAGTATGTCAGACAAGGCACAGCTGGTTGTGAAGTCTTCTCCCCCAGGGGACTCCAGATGGTTACTACCTTAGTATGTTTTTCTTCAGTTGAAAATACCTGCAATAATGTGAATGTTGTACCGAGCCCATCAGAGTGGGGTTTTCACATGATAACATGTGGGTATGTAAGTGATGTTATGGAGGGAACCAAAGCTGAGGCAGCTTCATTATATGAGGTAGGGGCATTGGTCTCTGGCACATACTGTCTGCCCAACTGGGCCCACTGGGCAGTGAAGCCCACAGCTTTCCAGCAGCTGCACTGATGACAGGCACACCACTTCTTCCATTTTGCTCCTGACACAGTTTGGCTTGCCAGGATGACTGTAGCTTCTGAGTCCAGTAACTCAAGATGAGGTTGCCCAGGCTCTGGAGGGTGAAGAAAATCCTTTAGTTCAGATGGGCTGCCTGAAATTGGCCAGCATCCCAGGTACCATCATGCAGGAGGGCTCTGCCGCTGTTTTGGCAAAAGCAGGAACCAGTGCATTCACAGTCATTCCCCTTGGAAGAGGGGTGCAGAAAAGCACACATTGCAGCCAGTTTCCAGTTAAAACCATAAGCTTTATGCTCTCATTTTCCTACCAAGACTAATCACTAATTAGTAAACATCAAGGCTGCCTGTAAAAGCAGTCCAGGCCAGAACATCACAATGTCAGCTTTTTTAGCTTGCTGTAACCTGGGATGGGTAAGTATCCCATCATTCAGGAATTGCACTCCTGGGATCTTCTTCTTTATCAGTAATTTTATAATTAGCACTGTACTGTATTTGCACAAGACATTTAAGCATCCTAGCAGTTAGCTGAAACCATTGCATAGTCCCAGTAGCATTTGAGAAGGTGCACATATGACCAAATAGATGCAAAAATGCTGTTGTCTCATTCAAGGAGGGTGTCTTCAGTCTGGCCTGGAAATCTCATCAGACTGGTCGTAGTGTCAGATCTGGGCTATTCCCAGTTGAGTCACAAAAAAGCAGAGCATTTGCACAGGATGCAGTCAGAAGTAGCTACTGATCTCATGACTGGCACTCATGCTCAAACAAAACAATAAAGACTTGAGATTAAAAACTACAGATGTTTTAATCTCACAGACATTTGCACTACTGGTAAAACCTAATGTTTGGGGTTTTTTAGATAATTTTTGAGTGGGTCAACCTGGAGGATCTAGGAAATTACAAGCCCATCAGTCTAACTTCAGTCTCCAGGAAAGTTATGGAATGAATCCTCCTGGGGGATACCACAAGTCAAATGAAGCATATGATTGGGAAAAGCCAGCATGGTTTCACCAGGAGCAAATTGTGCTTGACAAACCTGATGGCCTTCTATGACAAAGAAACCTGCTTGATTGGTGTAGGGCAGGAGCCAGACATTGTCTACCTGGATTTCTCCAAGGCTTTCAGTGCGGGTTCTCACAGCCTCCTCCTAGAGAAGCTGATGTGTTATGGGCTGCACAGGTGGTGTGTGAAGCGGTGGGAACTGGCTGACAGCATACACCTGAGGGTGGTGGGGAACAGCCCCTTTTCAATCTGGAGACCTGTCACTAGTGGGGTCCCCCAGGGATCAATACTGAGCCCAGAACTCTTCACTGTCTTCATAAGCAATCCGGAAGATGGGATCAAGTGTACCCTGATGAAGCTTGATAGTGATAACAAACTGAGAGGGGAAGTGTATACTTTGGAAGGGTAAGGATAGGCTGGAAGAGGGGCCTAACAAAAACTTTAAGAAGTTCAACAAGGACAAGTGTAAGGTCTTGTACCTGGAAAACGTAATCCAGGACTGCAGCACAGGCTGGGATCTACCTGGCTGGGAGAAGCTCTGTGGAAAGGGACCTGAAGGTCCTGGTGGACAAAAAGCTCAATGTGAGTGAAGTGTCCTGCCGTGGCAAAGAAAGTCAACAGGATGCTGGGATGTACCAACATGGGCATCAACAGCAGAAATAAAGATGTCATTTTCCTACTGTACTTGGCTCTTCTCAGGCCACACCTGGAATGCTGTGTTCAGTTTTGTTCCCTGCTATGCAGAAAAGATAGGGACAGGCTGGAGAGGATCCAGAGAAGGGCCACAAAGATGAGCCAAGGACTGGGAAACCTGTCATGTGAGGAAAGGCTGAGAGCTGGGTTTGCTCAGTCTCGAGAAAAGGCTCAGAGAAGACCTTATCACCGTGTTCCAGCATTTACAGGGTGGCTACAAAGAAGATGCAGGCTCCCTTTTAAGAAGGAGACACATGAAAAATATGAGGGTAATGGGCACAAGTTACTCCTGGCGAGATTCCGATTGGGCACAAGAGGAAAATTTTTCACAGTGAGGAAAATCAGCCTTTGGAATAATCTCCCTGGTGAGTACCCCAGTATTGGACACCTTTAACATTCAGATGGACAGGGTGCTGGGACATCTTGCCTGGACTCCGCTTTTGCCAAGACAGGTTGGACCAGATGATCCTTGAGGTCCCTTCCTACCTGGAATTCCATGCCTGATTCTGTGAATACACAGTTATTCCTGTCTTCAGACATAGAGAAGACTATCCAAAGAAAAACCACAGCTCATGCTTGCAATACAGTATGAAACACTGAGTGAAAATTATTTAGCCTATCTTTCTGCAGCTTTGGGAGGTGGTCAAGAGTTATTTAATTTCACTGTGAAGTTTTCTTTTTAAAGTACATGTACTAGTGAGGCTGCTGGGACTGTTATCAACTCTGCTAGCTGCTGAAATGCTCAATAGTCTTGTATAAAGATAGGATAGAGGTATTTACATTAAAAATAGCAAAATAACAATAATAATGTTAGAACACAATTCCTTAGTGATAAGGCTACAGATTTCATCAGAGAGAGTGCAGACTCTGCCATCTCGTTGGCTTTATTATAGTAGAGGTCTCAAGGGGACCAGGTGAACGCAGGGCTCATGTACTGCTGCAAGGCTCGAAACCTCCACCCACAGAAGTGAGCACAAAGCTCATTAACAAATTCTACCCAAATAAATTCTTTGCCTGCCCCATCTGTTTGTTTGTCTGATTCATAACAAGCATTCATAGATCATTTCTCACCTATCTCTAGACAAACCTGTGGCCACATCATAAAAACATTTAATACTAGTAACTGATTAAACCTGCAGTTCAACCACTCTGATTTGTGTTTTGTGCTTTGTCTGATGTGGGGCACACCCATAGCACACAACTCACCTTTGGTCAGTTCACAATAAATAACACATGCTACGAGTGGGATATAGCTTTATCAGACAGTGCTTCCTAATAGCTTTCATGCATTTGCATGTGCTGTTTAATATTAAATCTGGCAGAAGCTCACCACCCTGGCTGTCCATTAAGAAGTTCAGTAGCTGGAATGGATACAGCCACCACATCAACCACAGCGAGGTCTCTGGGTCTGACACTTTTTTGTTCAGAGGTGAAAAGGGCTCTGCACCTTCACCCCAGTACTTGGAGGCAATGTTTTAAATCTGTGATAATCATTTATGATTACAGGAAGAGGAGAAGGGAACACTTCTTGTTTGACTAATTGCTATTAAGAGACTTGAAGTGATAAACACTAGGAAAGACTGTGAAGCCTGATTCTAATCTTGCTTGATAGGATGCTGTCATGGGTTCAGCAGCAGCAGTCATTTTCCCCTTCTCGGTAGCTTGTGCACTGCTGTGTTTTTGACTTGTGGCCTGAGAACAGTGCTGATAACACCAATGTTTTTAGTTATGGCTTAGTGATGTTTGGT